>OMLP01011615.1:22571-37105 GCA_900302685.1 Spondyliosoma cantharus | reverse complement strand
GGCTGAGCCTGCAACATGGAAGACCAGACTCCGCTGTGCCCTGAATAAAAGCCCAGACTTTGAGGAGGTGACAGAAAGGTCACAGCTGGACATCTCTGAACCCTATAAAGTCTACCGCATCGTACCCGAGGAAGAGCAGAAGAGTGAGTTTGTGTTATTGTGCATTGTTATAGTAAAAAACAAACAAAAAAAAAACATGTCCCTAAAGCCAGCACTGACGACTGTTACCAAATCTCTGCATCGTTCGTATGATAATTCTGGACCGTGAAAAAACAGTTTGGCAGGAAACTCCTATGTTTGAATCGTGAGCAGAGACATAACATGTTCTTCTTCTACTCTCAGATGGTAAAAGCTCAGTGATGGCCATAACAGCCACCAGCTCCGGTGATATCACTGACATGGACTGCAGCCCAGAACTAGAGGACCTCATCAAAGAGGTGAGACTCTCTGTCACACTTTAAACCACCGATTTCCTATCTCGCTGTTGCCCCCCGTCACATCTGCCTCTAGATGCACTATGCTGTTTTTTGACACTTTTTTCTGTTTACCACACTTTGCCGTCTCCTCTCACGCACTCCGACTCGATCTTCGTGACTGTGAAGTGCACAAAGTTGCCTTGTTGACAACAGCTTATCATGTTGTCTTGTTGCAGGAGGAAGGCGACAATTTCCAGGCCAGCCCAGAGTACTGGCCGCAGGGCAGCATCAATGGTAAGAGAACTTAAAACACGTACTCCTCTGATTAAATGAAGCTGTTTGCAGCTCAGTCAGTCTTGGTCTCTTCAGGCATATCTCTGCTTTTTGTCACATTTGAGATTTGAGCTTTATTGTCTTTAAAAGAAACCACAGTGGAAAAGATTAATGACATGTCCCTGGGACTGCGGTCGCTCAATCGAGGTTATTTGCTTGTCTGTTGAATTCTGCAATGGAAGAATTGACTAACATCCTGTTGAACTTTGCTGACTCAGGCGATTATTTCTTCACAAGATCGTGTTAGAGAAATGGTATTTCTGATGATGCAGCAAAACAATGACATGACACTGTGGTCTTGTCCACTGCGTTAAAGCCACAACTAAAGCCGAAACGCATCTCTTTCTCTTCACAGCACAAATCACAGCTTTCCCACCGCATCAGGACCCTCTGCCGTCAGGAACTCTCAGCTCAGGTATGCCTTTATGTTGCCCATGGAAACATCATAATAACATTGTTGCACTTCTTCTTCTTCATTCACAAAGCTCACTAAGTGTTCTCCTCTCCAGCTTTCTCCCAAATGATGATCAGTTTCTACTACGGAGGGAAGCTGATTCAGAACACAGTGGTTAATCATTCTGAAGGCTGCCGAATCGCCCCCCAACAGCCCGTGGGCCGTGGTGCCCTTTACAGTTCAGACAGCATGCAGAGCGTCCACTTCCCCTCTGCCGAGCTCATCGAGTACGATCGCCAGCGCCACGTCACACGCAAGCTCCTGGGCCACCTGGAGAGAGGCGTGCTGGTCCGGGCCAACCAGGAGGGCATCTTCATCAAAAGGCTGTGCCAGAGCCGTGTCTTCTGGATCGGGCTGGGAGAAGTCGGCTCACAATACAACCACATGGCTTGCAAACTTGAGAGGGATGCTGTGGTCAAGATCTTTGACACAGGAAGGTTTCTTCATGGTGAGCCTCCATGTTTATTAAGTCCAAATCAATGCAAAAGGCATACATTTATCATCAGTGCTTGAAGAATCATAAATGAGGATGGAGAACTTAACAGTTGTTCACTTGCTCTGTTTGTTCCAGCTCTGCAGCTGTACCAGGAGGGCCAGTTTCCTGCTCCTGATCCGACAGTGACTCTGTGTTTTGGAGAGGAGCTCCACGATCTCAGCAATGCCAAAGGAAAACTGATCATTGTCCAGGTGAGAACAGGCAATGGATTGAGCAGCATGCGCGCCATTTTAACTAGGCACAAAAGACACATCAGTTGCCTACTTTATGTGGACCTAAAGACGCATTTCTTTCCGTCTTCTCTCCCCTTGACAGATCAGTGTGTTGCACTGCCAGCAGCTGCTGGAGGCGGTGAACATGCGGCGTTCTCAGCCCTACTGCAACAACTCAACCTTGGAGATGTCTGATAACCTGGCCTCTGACCAGATGGCCCGCATCTACCAGGAATTGTGCAGCTACAGTGGCCCCCAGAGGCAAGCCTGCTACAGGGACAACATGCCCATCACTGCCTGAACTGTGTTCACCACACTGAGCGTACAACACGTTAGGGACAGCTTCACAATTAGCTTTTATGGTTTGAATTTATTAGAAATCACAGCGGTGATGTGAAGATAAGAAGGAGCAAAACTTTTATAAACCCCTTAGAGGACTTTTAAGCTGTAGCTCAATATTCAGATGTCCCTAATGTGTCAGTAATGTTTATATTTGTACACATGCAGCGCTAACACGAACTCTGTCTATTTTCTGCTTCATTATCACTCGAGAGCGTTATCAGCTCAAGTAGCATTTCATTTTTCACATAGCGCACACAGCATTGTGTTGCAAAGCCGTAAGAGGAAATGTTATAGCTAAAATTCATTCTGGTGTCTTTCTTAACACATCCTTCTCATACTAAGGACTCATACTTTAAGCCTAATTGCAGTATGACAACAGTGTGATGTATGAAAACCATTTAGTTCTCAAAACTGAATTTTATTTTGACATGAATCATCTTTTTTTACTCCTGTTTTTTTGCAGTTGAGGTGCGTCATTATGTGATGACTGTTGGGATAAACAGGCCAAGTGGATATTTTAACAGATATTTTGGCATTATATTACAGATAGGTTTTACTATCAAACTGTTTTATTGAACTTTATTTCGATCATTTTTTGTAAACTGCATTTCTAGTAAAACATTTTTTTTACTGAACTTCAGATGTGCTTTGTCTTTATATAACCGTGTTGTTTTACTTAATGTTGATTGTTGAATTGGCCTGATCAGCTCACGTTGGACTTCTAAATCGTACTATCCCAGATAAAGATCATGGCACTATATTTTTGCTCATTCACAAAGTCACATACGGCTTAGATATATTGCCAACAATTTAAAAACAACAATTTAAAAAGCATGTCATTTATCTTTACATTCTTAAAACCGCATAATCACAAAGATACATGCATATACATAACATACTGCAACTCTGACGCCGACAAGTGTAAATCCGATGTTCGTGGTGGATTACCTGCCTCTGTAACTTGATTATAAAACCCTACCAAAATTACAAACCACTGGTCCATGACGGGCGGTAACATTTTTTATAATTCTTCGCAGTGTATGTAGCATATTTTCTGTCTGCTTGTTTCAATGCTTGAGAGACTTTATTGCACGCTTCATGGAAGAACCATTCAAAGCTACAATAAGCATTGTTTTAACGCCTGCGTTCTTACATGAGATAGAAAACTCTAGATGCCCTATGTACAATTTCCTCCAAATGTTCCAATAATTTAGTCTCAATTCATTAAGAAATTATCGATAAATATTCAGGCTCTTGATCAGAATTTGAAATATGACTCTTGTGGTTTAAACAATGCCTGGCTGCACAAAATACAAATGTCTGTGGGGTTGAAGACGTTGAGGCAAATTTTTACACAAATCTACAATTTCAGCAGACACGGAACATTAAAGGTGCACTACGCACATTACATGCATCGATTAGATGTGTATTTGAAAGACACATGTTTCCATTTGTGTTTGTAAACATTAGAGCAGAACAGGCTTGTGTTTTGAGGTAGGGTGCAATGAAAACAAAAAATAACAGTCCTACAGTTCAAGATTATAGGACTACATAGCTGTAACCATTCCTAACAAAAACTTGCATAGTGCACCTTTAAAATATGAACTTAAACTTCTTATTATCCGGGGCAATGAGGAATTACCTAAGATTCAATTGGAAAAAAAGAAATCATTCATTTTTCATTTTCTGTTTACATTTATCAGGAAAGTCATTACAGAGTCACTCCGTTCTTTTGTCACTTCAATGACAAAAACAAAGTATGATAGAGGGAAATCCTCTGGGAGGCTGCCATTTACCGTGAACACATACTGATTATTACTCCGACTCAGGAATGATGAAACTACAACAATGTATGAAACTAAAAGAAGGATCTAGGCTACTGAAGATAGGGAAACTCTCCGACAACCCAAACCCCCCCCCTCTTCCATCTCCCTAGTGAGTAAGAGAGAAAGGACGGGGAGAGAGAATGAGCAACTGGAGCTGAAGTTATTAGATTATTCACAATGAGACAATGACATCCCCACTTCTTCTTCTTCTTCTTCTTCTCCTCCTGTGTCTCACACAGTTGGTCATCCACTGTCATGTCACACGTCAAACATGGTTACATAGCGGCAAACAAAGAAGTGTGGGAAGTGTGTTGGATTTAAGCCTAACACACAGAAAAGTCAAAGAAACATTTTCAGTTCCCCAAAAAAGAAAACCTGGATCTCAATGAAAATGGCCTGAATACTTAAAGGCGGAATAAAATAAATCTGTAGAAACAAACAACAACAACAACAACAACAACAACAACAACAACAACAACAAAAATTGCAAAGGCAGAAAATGTTTATGAACACAAAAGCCAACACAAAATCACACACGATACTACTTGTGGTGTGATAAACCAGTTGTATATAAACAGCGTTGGGTAACTCAGTCAATCAGTTTTTTGATAATGACCAAAAAAAGTTAGTGACTCACATAGATCACATAGTGAAAGAAGTCATGTGCTCCTCATATGACACCTCTGGATAAAACCTTTTACTTGAATTAGAATATTTAATCAATGGTTGACTGAATAAAAGCGCAGGTGGAATGTGTGTGTGTGTGTGTGTGTGTGTGTGTGTGTCTGCGTGCGTGTGTCTCTGTGTTTGTGGTTTATCTATATGGGGGAGTTCTGTCTAAGTTCCACAGAACAGGAACTTACTTCAAAAACTGTCACAGGAAACTGACTCTACCCTCACCCCTCAAATAGCCTAGAGGCAAGGATTGATTTAATGTACATGATACACGTAATGTATGTACAGAATGGAACGGTACTTTTCATAAAAGTTGTCTGCCTTTATTTGCTAAAGCTCGGGAAAAACGCCAGGACGGTTTATGTCTTAAATGATATTTGTCGTTTATATGTTGCTACTCTGGTTTCTAATACAATCCTGTTTGGGCCGAGCACATGACGCACTAATGAAAATCAACCATTGTCATCGTCAATACATACAAACATACCATGTAGGCAGGAATGTAAGCACTGCACTTGTGAATTTGGAATTACTGCCTTGTACAATGTCTGAGTAGCACAAGGATCCTGGAACCTTTGAATAAGAACTGTTTTATAAGCAAGAAAACAGATAAAATATAAGACCTGTTTAGAGTCTGGCTGGATTTATTCATGAAGGTTTACTACAAATTTCAACAGGGAACTTACTAGATGAATATTATTTGATCATTTGGAATTTTTTCAGCTTCTTTTCGTTTTACAGTTTTATTGTGTTCACCTATTTCCATTCTCTCATCAAATTCATTCATTCAAATTCAACATTTTGTTTTTTTAGTCTGGTGTTGAGTCTTCTTGGAAATATGTTATCTGTTTTTCTTGCCAAGAGTTAAAGGATAAGTTCAGCCAAAAATGAAAATGAACTTGTTATTTCCTCACCCCATGTCGATGAAAAGTAGAGGGGGAAAGTCCATAAAACATTTCTGGAGCTTTAAAGCGAAACAGCATTGCAGCATTCTATGATAATACTGAAGTAGATGGGATCTTGCTTGAAAAAATGAAAAGACGTTATTAACAAATTTTTTTCAAGGCAGAAATCTTCACTGTAGCTGCTTAGCTAAAAGCATGGTGTCTGAAGTGCTCGACCGCGTGTTGAGGGTGTTAATATTATCTTTTCTGGATCTTGGGGCTTCCTGACATTTGGACTACGCAGGACGAGCTGCACCGAGCCATTAAAGTGTCATTCCCCTTATACTTCAGCTGTTTCACATAATGCTCCAATGCTGTTTTGCTGTGAAGCTCTAGAGATCTATTTGTGGACTACAAAACTTCACCCGCCTTTGCATTGGCATGGGGGGTATGAGGGAAAATACTAATTTCTTAGCTTAGCATACAGGCTGGAACAGTTAGCCTGGCTCTATCCGAAGATGACAAAAATCCAGCATCTTTTGATAACCAGTTCCTTAGAAATTCTTTTTTTTACTTTTACTTTTGACTCTTACTTTACTACAAGAGTGTATTTGAGAAATAAAAAAATAAAACAATTGAAGTGAATTGCCATTTTGTTAATCCAAAAAAGATATAACGTGTTGATTTTTGAGCTTCGGGGTTGTTGGTGGTTGGATCTTGTTACCTTTGGACAGAGTCTGACTGGCTGTTTCCTGTTTCAGTCCAAGCTAAATGGGAACTTTACGCTTATTTTAACTCTCAGAGAGACACTGACAGTGAAAGGAAAGTGTGTTTCCTAAAATGTCGACCTGTTTTATTAAAAAAAAAATGTGCTGTAAACAGACAGCACAATGTGTATGACATGTTTTTGCCACTGTTTTTGTTCTATATCGTATCAGACATGAATATTCGTGACATGAAAGGATAGAGTAATATTGTATGTCTACTCCAGAGTCACAGCTTATGTTATTTAAAACCTCCACTGCATGCCCTCACAATACAAACACTAACATTGTTACACTAGTTTCTGTGCAGGTTCCGGATTTTACATGGAAAACATGAAAAGCCCACAGTTTCATATGTCTTGGTCAAAAACAGGGTACACATGTGAATGTTGGAGGGAAAATTTTACGTGTAGAGTACTCTCACTTTTGATAACCAGTTCCTTAGAAATTCTTTTTTTTACTTTTACTTTTGACTCTTACTTTACTACAAGATTGTATTTGAGAAATAAAAAAATAAAACAGTTCCAACTCTGCGGGTGTTGCCTTAGGAAGAGAAGGAGACACACGCTTTGTGCGCATTTTTCTGCTAACGGAGTCTCTTTTTCTGCTCACATTTCCAGTGTCTGCAAAGTGGTTCTCTTTGTATTGCAACATCTCTTTGTGGCGTCTGAGGCTTCCCACAATAAATCATTAGAGACGAGTGACAAACAGAGCTGATCTTGCCACCGTGCACGTAACCATGGCCATCTGCTCCATAACATTTCTGCTGTGTTGAACAGTCGGTACTTTAAAGGAAGCGGCGCCGATTTTTGTGAAAAGCGGCGCCGATTTTTGTGAAAAGCGACGCTTCAAGGAAACCAAGCAGAAAAAGAGGAATAGCTTTAAGTTGAACGCTTTTCCTCTCAAATTAAATGAATTACTTTGTCTATTTCTGTTGTTTCCTGATTTTTCTGTATTGCTGACTCCTCAGTCCTTTTAATGCGGCGTCTCTTGGTTTGGCTGCAGGCTCAGCGCTGACCTTTCAGTTAAGCTGTTGTTGTTTTCCACTGCATTTATCAACTTGATCAACAATCACAAGTTGTGATTAAAACACCTTCACGAGACGCATTATTTTGTTTTTTTTTGTAACTAGAAGCCTTTTGTTGATCTAAAAAAACCTTGAATCAGTGTTGTAAAAAAAAAAGACACAAAAGTCACACTTGAGTAAAAGTAAAGATATTGTTGCTCTGTTAAAAATTAGAGTCAAGTAACATTTGTGTCTTAAATAATCTGATATTTCATGTTAAAAGTAATTTTCTTGCAATAAGTTCACTTAAAGGGTAACTCCACCTATTTTCTACACAAGTGTGTATACAGGTCTTGAGGAGATGAAAAAAGTACTATAAAGCTTTTTGTTGCTCCAGAAGAAGCTGCATTAAATCTTATGAATTGCCTCCAATAGAGTGACAAATCAGTGACCGCCCACTTTTTTAACGGCTCTGGTTCTGGAAGTGAATTTGCCATTCATTTGCTCCATTGACGTTTCATAAAATCCTTATATGAAGAGTTTAAAGCCTGGAACCAAGCCAATCAGCTATGAGATGAATTGTGACCACAAAACATTTAATTCGGTGCAATTTTTTTTTTAAACGGAGAAAAAAAAGCAAAGGTACAAGACTGTGTACATAATTATCTTAAGAGTAATGGAACTACTCATCCCATAAACCATTGCGAATGTAACAGCGACGTCTCTGATTGGTAGAGCTCGCTGTTACCATGGAAATGTTTACCGAACCTGCGAATTTCATGTTCGGGTGAACCCTTTCGAAACTCTTGGCATTTTCACTTCCGGAACCTCGCTATTGAGCTCTATGATGTCACTCAGTGGCAAAGTTGCATTGTGGGTAATGAAGGTGAAAATAGGAAGAAGAATGCAGGGAATAACTAGGAAGATATCTCTGGTTCTGCTGTATTGATTTTGATCATTTGGTTTCTAAACTGTCTATCATGAGTCCAACAGTGGCTTTTCAAAATCTAGTGTCTATATTACCCACAGTGCAATTTAGCTACTGAGTGACATCACTGGAGGAAATTTATCAGATTATGTACAGTTTCCTCTGTAACCATAAAAGGCTTTATACTGCATTTTACACATATGCTGTAGTAGTACTCAAGACCTTTAAACACATTTTAAGGCATACAATTGATGTGGTTACTCTTTAAATAGCAATGGTACAAGTAAATTATACTATTTACATGTATATGCGTACAGTATACTGTATATTGTCATTATCGGCCAGGCCAATTATGGAATCCGATATTAAGCATTTTTCAGACTTTTGGAATCAGTGTCTGTTTTTAATCTGTTTGTTGTACAGTAAATTAATTAAAAAATGCACTACTTTGGCTCTGACGCAGCATGTAATCTTCAAAGTAAATTACAATGTTATCAGATAACTGTAGTGGAGTGAAAAGTAAAATGTTTGCCTCTGAGCAGCTGCAGCTGAGCTGAGTGGAAATAAAAAGTGTCAGAAAATGTAAATATTCAACTAAAGTCCAAGTATCTCAATGTTGTACTTAAGTAACACTTGTGTAAATGTGCTTAGTAACATTCTATCACTGTCTTTAACAAGTTCAATGACCGCAATTAATACTCATCATGTCGTGGCAGGTGAGTGAGACAAAATGAATGCAGAGAAAACTCTGGTGAGGATCTGTGATTTGCCCAGAACAGGTCGTGTTATGCAAGCGGCGGTGCTGAAGGCGCTGCTGGTGTCTCTGGGGAGAGCTCTGGTTTAGTGTCAGTGTGGGTGAGATGAGAATAGGCATCCAGAGAGGAACTGGGAGAGCTGTCAGTGGAGAGACAGGTGGACGGGGGAGCCCACATCCTGGGACGCAGGGAGAAAGCCACCTAACCACACACGTTGCGCACGCACACACGCGTACACATCATGGTAGCCACTGATCGAGGATCATATCCTCTAATCAGTATCAGTTCATGTCCTTCAAAACAAAGGTCCCTATAAGCTCACCTACGCATGTCTTGTTTAGGGTTCATTTTGTTGGATGGAGCGATGTAAAAAAGGTCAAAAATGCATAGTCTAGTACTTTAAATGATCTGTATCAATGTCTATATTCAAGCCAACAAGACGTTTTTTTGAGAAATGTGCAAAAATTGGAATTTGCTTGATGTGGCAAGAAAGATTTGACATGTAAAAGTGAAGATAAGGAAGTATGCTGATTTACAGGAAAGCGGTTTATTGTAACCTGCAATGGGTTTCAAAAATATTAAATGTCAACATCAGTCCGCCTTCCCTCAGTGCACATTGTCTTTGTTTTAAATGCTGGATTTGCCAGTGCTCAGAGCCTCACGAGACACGAGCACATTTATGTAGAAAAGTTTTCATTTGAGTGACTCGCATTCAATCTGATCTGACATTTATATAAAATGAAACTTATGTCAACCGCAAACACTTTCAAGTTCCAAGTTTGGCCACATCAGTAAACAGAAAAAGTAATAATGTTGCAGTAAACTACATGTACATTCTGTCAATGTACAAAATCTAAAGTGATCGCAGGCCTGCATTTTAAAAGAAGGAGACTGGGCACATCTGTGGTTGAAGTAACAGCTGAGAGTTGCGTCAGTCTGTTTGCTGCACTCTTTGACAAGAGTGATCCCTGACCGCCTGATCTGTTTCTGGACAGGAAGCACAGGAAGATGTTCCAGCACACAACTTCTCCACTAAAAAGAGGAACAGTCAACAACAGAGGCCATCTGTGTAGGAGATTTACAATAAAGCTTTCTGTAAACTTTGGTTCATTGGAGTCAAATGTTAAATGGATGGAAAACCAGCCATTTGCAATGATAATGACATTTTTTAAAATATGTTTTGAGAAATATATCTCAGCGCTTTAGATACAGTTGCGCATTTTGAAAGCAGGATTTTAGAGGTTGGATATCTGACAGATCCTTAGAGATAGTTTATTACATGTTCAAAAGCCAAATCAAAGCACTCACTAAAAAAGGCCTTCTATAGTCTTAAAAATACAGCAGGAGTCAAGGGTCTGTTGTCCCAAAATGGCCAAGAGAAGCTCAGCAATGCTTTTATTTTCTAGTAGGGAGGACTCTAACTTCTCTTAACTTGTTTTCCAAAAAAGCATTAAATAGCTGCTCAGAGCTGGCTACAGAGTGGTGTGCAGAGACAGACCCTCTGGAGGAATAAACACCCAGAGTCACATCGGATTCTGCTCAGATCCAAAGCTGTTTACTGAGATTACATTTGATCTTTTGGGATTCAATAGGGCGTTCATCTTCACCCCTGTTTATCGACTTACTACAGCAGCGATCCACGGAGGTGACGTCCATTGACTGGTGTTCAGGCAGTTTACTTCCCCTTATCAACCAGATGTTAAAGGAGGGTGCCCTCGGTGTATGCTGTTGCTCACGAACATTATCTTACCACCAGTGCGGAGTAAAGTAATCTGGCTGTTTGGGGTGGATAAACACAAATAATCCTGCCTGCAAACTTGGTCACTGGTGGTGAATGCGCCATTAAACAACCACCACGCTGAATAAAATCTGTCTGCCGTGACTCAGGCACAAATGTTCACAGACAAGGTAATGTTTCTAAGTTATTTTTTAAGTTTAGTCTCATTTAACGATTTCCCTATCCCTAAGTAGAGACTGGCAACCAAATTGTAAGCCGAAAACCATTACCTTGAGTAAACCTTTGGATTTCTCTGGGTTTGAACATTGTTGGAATCAATTGGGATAACGTAAATATACAGCTCAACAAAATACATGACATTGTTTGTTTTAGTCGTTTTAAGACATTTGAATGCAGAATACGTACACATTATATCTTTAATTCAGTTTTATATATACAGTAGATATTCCTTTTTCTTTTACTGTACTCATGTAAAGCATACTGAGATGCCCCTGGTTACAGAATGTGCCACATAAATAAGCTTGCTATTATTATAAACTTGCTATTATTTGACCCACTGTGCAGTGTGGGGGGCATTTTCTCAGAAAAACTGATAACTTGTGCATAACTAATACCCACGCATGACGTACTTTTGTTTCATGTTCAAGCAAAACAAAACTTATCAGCAGAAGAAGAAGGTGATGGATGTCGAGGTGGAGGGGAAGGCCAGGGTGGGGTGACAGTCCCTGGGGAGCAAGAGCCGAGGGAGCATGAGAGCTTTATTGACATGCAGCTCACAGCTCAGTGCTCACTGTGTGTGTGTGTGTGTGTGCGTGTGTGTGTGTGTGTGTGTGTGTGTGTGTGTGCATGCAAAGTGCAGAGGTGACGGGATGTGGGTTGCCAGAAAGGTGGCAGTTATGAGGTAACAGAAAGATACCTGAGAAACCGATTTTCTGCCACCTCAACAAATATTGTATTATATATTATATATATATTATGAATGTCTGCATGTAAACATATGTTTAAAAAGCTCCTTGTAAAGATGGCAGGAATATTTAACTTAACTATGTTTCTAATGTTTTATAGGATGTTGTCTGTTATGTTAAAAGAGCACTGTTTGCTCTAAAGACTGTAGCAGACATCATTATTTGTTACGCACTGATTTTTCTGCGTAGTGCTGTTTGTATTCTTTTGTACGTGTGGTTGATTATGCGCGACTCTGTTACCGATTGAGGAACAGGATCTTTGTGGTCTCTAACCTTGTCTCCAAGTTTAACGTTGGGCCGAATGTATAAGTCACACTGATTACACAACCTCTTTCTGAGTAAGAAGCCACACACTGGCCGGGGCGGCAACAGGTGCTGTTGGGATGGAGATTATTTAAAGTTGCTCTAAAATGGTTCGAGTACAGCTGAAGGAGCCTACGGGCCAAGCTGTCTGTCGACCACATGCCTTAGTAGAAAGTACAGTGACAGTACATACTTCCCCCTTCGAAATACCAGAATCCATGACCATCACATGACTGAGGTGGAATTACCTGGTACTGCGGTGCTAAAATAATTTGCACCATGAATCTGTTGAGTTCATTTCAGAGTCATTTGGAAACTGGTGGTTGGTGTGTCAACCTACGCTTATGGATTCCATGATGAGGAACATGACATCCTAATAAACATTTATTTTAGCACAATTTGAGATCCTTAGAGAGACACTTAATCTGGCAGACAGGAGAAATTGTGAACAATTTGCATGTTTAAAAGCAGCAACCCGGTGAGGGGTTCAAATGTATTTTTGTCTCGTGATTTGCATGTTACCGTCCTCTGCCGTGTCCCGGAGAAGGAGAGAGAAGGGGAGCAGCCCTGTTTACCACTGAAGCAGATCGTCTATGGCTAGTTAACCATGATGGTTTGCACAGTTTATAGCTCACATCAATAGAAAGTGTGTCGGGGAAAATCCTGCTTATGTAACTTAGGGCAAAAAGTGAGGTTCATGTCATAAGAGCGCTCAAAAGAACAAGAAGGAAATAGTGAAACTTGTGAAAAAGAGGAAATGGGTTTTTGTCGGTAGATGATTTATTAATGAAAGATATTTCATTTATTAAGCATTTGTTTTCTTGTAATTGTGTTTCTGCTCGAACATTTTGGCACAATTGATTTGGATTAAAGGCAACAACCTGGACAAACCGCACAGAGCTGTTGCAGTTATATGTTGCCATCTAGTGGCAAAATACAGCCAAAGAGAGTTCACACACTATTCTTTTTTTTTCTTTCTTTTTTTTGCACACATTTGGAGCAATAAGGTTAAAATAAGGCACATTTAAACCTTTATTCAGTTCACATAAATGAACTATTTCTTATGACTTTCTAAATAAAGTGTCATATTTTTTTTTTATTACTCTGCGGGTGGTTGTCATTGTAACTATTTATTATACTATATTATTCTATAATGTTATATATTTTTTTCTGTTCTGCTCAAACTTTTCACTGACTTGAGTGATTCAAATGGTTAATAAACTTGGTGTTCAGAGTGTTCATAACTTTTGTTATGTGAGATGGAAACTGCATTTTAGGCTTGCCAAAAATATCTGACCATATTTTCTTTTCCAAACGCTGCCTTCGTGCAGCTGATAACAGCTTTTGGCTCCATGTGGCAGTGTTGCTCATCTTGATGCAGTCAATTTCCTTTACTCATTTTCCTGAAGGGATTCCTTCAGGAAAAGCAGATGATATCTGTCTATCGCTGTAAGGGCAAATCGTTTATTTATTATTTCTGCTACATTAAAAACCTAGAGAGGTCATTCATGTGACCAAAACAATTAAAGATTATTCATGCAGTTGCCCTTCAGAATATGTTCCACACATTGTACATAGAATACAACATAGTATTTCTCACGGCCTCAGCGTGGCCATGTTGTCAGAGAAGCTTATGTTGTTTATTCAGTTTTACAACTGCACTCTTCTCTGTCAGTCATGTTGTTTCAACAATTACAGCTGAGCATAAAGGAAAAGCAAACAGGAAAAAACAGATAAGGCAAGAGATTGTTGCTGTCAAAAGAGAGTTAAGAGTCTCAGCGGAGGTTATTAAGGGAAAGTCAGCGGGGAGGAGGCACACACATTAACTAAGGTTGTGGTCCTGTGGAGGATCCTGAAGTCTGATCTTATCTGGAAAAAAAAAAACCCTGGACACTGGTACAGAAACTCACTCTGGTTTTATTTTGAAACATTATTGTTTTTATCCTGTTAAAATGCATGTCCTCTGAAAAAATTAAAATAAAAGAGCATATGTAGAATTTTGGGAATGAAATATCCAAATAGTTTTCATACCAGGGAACGTTATGTGCGTTTTTTACAGCCGGCGATCTCTCTACGTCTATTCAAAGTGCTTTCCTGTCTTTTTCCGTTAACATTAAGCTTAACTAATGAGCCACACAGGCAGATGGTGGCGAGGCCATGGACAGCTCCAGAGTTCTCCGCCTGAGTGTTTATGTGGCCTGTTTAGAAACTCTTTTTATTACTAAGTCACTCAGGACACGACGGGCGAAATTCTCTCGCTTACATACACACACACACACACACACACACACACACACGGACATGTTTTCCACACACACATACACAGGAGGACCCTCTACTCTCTCTGGCGATCACTCCCTCTTTGCAATCCATCGTTCTTTTTTGTTTTTTTTTCCGATGGCCGTCGTGAGTAGCAGACGGTTTTGCCATCCCGCTC
>OMLP01011615.1:4638-22551 GCA_900302685.1 Spondyliosoma cantharus | reverse complement strand
CATGGACAGCTCCAGAGTTCTCCGCCTGAGTGTTTATGTGGCCTGTTTAGAAACTCTTTTTATTACTAAGTCACTCAGGACACGACGGGCGAAATTCTCTCGCTTACATACACACACACACACACACACACACACACATTTCCAAGACTTTCCACATTGAGCCTCACAAAGATCTCTACCTCATCTACACCCAATTACTCACCGACCCTAATTGAATACTTGGCAGAGAGCGCGGGTGGTGATGGCGTGCACTGAGCTCAGGACTCATCAGTCTTGGTCATTGGCCCCCATTAGGTAGCTCGAGTGACCTATGATGTCATTATGTAGTAAAGTCGAGGAGACTAATGGACAGTGTGTCATGTTCAGAAGATGCTGATGCTGCTGACGTTTTCTTTTAAAAATCGTTTTTTGAGCTGAGCACGGTCTCCAGCTCGACCACATGTCCACTTCAGGGCTGTGTGAGAAAAAATGTAAAAAGTTGATTTTCAGTGTTATTTTGGGCTTGAAATTGAGAGAGTTCCGTCAAAGTTTGGGGATGTGAGAGTACCTTTTGTGGTTCGAACGAGCATGTTTCCGTGAGAGAGGGGCTTTTTTTTCTCGTGTCAAACATGGAACGGGGTTGTCACTTATATGTTGATGTTGCAACTCGCTGCAGATGTACACTGTAAAGTTGCAGACTGAGATGCTAAAACTGACTTGACCTTGAACCTTGGAAAGGGTTACAGCTTTGTCCATTCTGGGGGATTGAAGGCCAGCGACACCACTCATTAACTTAACTTAATCATATGAAATGTAGAAAATTGAAGGTGTTTTCTCGCTCAGACTCAGTCACATTCACACTAAACACTGAGTCACGGGTGTATCATCCTGTCATCACATCCTCTGATGACAAACAATGTGTGTAAATGTAAATGAGTGCATAAGTGGTGTGTACACGTTGATGAAGCATCAAAGCAAAAAAACAAACTGTATTTTTGGTTGCACCATATACGGCCTTCAGTCCAGAGCCCAGCACAACTCTGTAGAGTTTAGAGAGGGGACAGCTGCGGCTCAAGATTTACTCCACCTCTCCTTAAAGCCCTGCCAAGGCAGCTGAGCTCTCAGCCTCTTCATCGCATCCTGGATCGAGCAGAAAATGAGCGCGGGGCAGAAGAGGGGACCTGCTCCGCCTTCAGCCTCTCCCAGGGGGTGAATTACGATTTCCCGAGTATGTATGAACCCAGGGAAACAGCCTGATCGGTCATCCATCAGCCTGGGTTTCTGCATCCTCCTGAACAATGTGTGACCCTTGGGCGCAAAGAAGGTCAGAAGAGGGGTTACTTCCACCTTCGTGCACACACGAACACACACACCACCGCGCCCTGCGGTAAGAAGTCCTCAGAGTGAACCACCCCTGGGAAAAAAAATCACACTGGATTACTGAATTTTTCATATGAAAACAGCAAAAAAACGTGTGCCCACCCCAAGTTTTAAGTCTGTTTTAGCATTACAGTTTTTCTTCGAACATGTTTTGGATTAATTCTCAGACTAAGAAACTGTAAATATGCCGATTCCTCGTGAAGAGAAGTGGACCCAGGGATGATCTGTGATGCAAAATTGTTGTCATATGATCTGCCAGCGCCAGTTTTGATTCCTCATTTTAAGAGTATGTACATTTCTTGGAGCAACGAAAAAGTCTTTTATCGAAATACATTCAGCGTAATTACAGCAGAATTTTAGTCGTGTGTATTAAGTTGAATTGCTACCGCCTGTGAAAATGTCTCTTTTTCATTGAGGCAAATATATATATTTTATAATCCAATCTCACACATACATACATACATCTACAGTACAGGGTTAGGTAGCTATAAGAATAACATTATTATTATTAAATATCAGGCTAAAATAATAATTGTTTCAACATTTAATCAGCTAATTTTGCCCTGCCATGGTAGATAAAACAAAATAGGTACATTGATGTACAATAAAAAATATCTTTAAGTCTTTATTTTGGGATTAAAGAAAGTTACATGATGTTGCTTTTGAATAACTTTAAATCAAAAAGCACAAAAAAATTGCATGATAAAGAAAAGATGGCTTTAGAGATGCGACAATTCTTTCTTGCTTTCATCATTTATGCCTCATCATGTGGTTTTTCTGGTTTTCTTTAATCTCTTTTGAGGTTCATCTCCACACTTTTTGATGACTTTTTCATTACAGTATATTTTTTCCCTGAGGTAACAATTATGCTTTTAAAGCAGCCCAAATCTCTCAGGCTCTGTCTAATCTGGTAAAACTCACAAAAATTAGAAGGAATAAAAGCCTTTTGCCTGTGATTAAGTGGTCTATTTCAAGCACGAAAACGTAGCAATGCCGCCATTTTGCGCAATTGCACCATTGCTCTGATCTTAATGTGCGTTAAACTAAAACACTGGCAATTGCGCAATGAAAAACACGAGCAAGGGATGATTTTTTTTTTTTGGTGGGGCCCGCTGATGACCCTGGCACCACAGTGAACTCGTCATCTATTGGTCTGATGATCATTAAACTGGGTTGAGAGGCGGGAAGGTTTATGGCGCTGTGCAGACCGAGTGGCAGTGTGTGGAGGGATGGGATCTATCTGTATCTCTGTCTGGGATCCTGACAGCTCTGGCTTTAGTCTGCACCCAGACCTCCTACATGCATGTCTCACTGTTTACTGCCCCCCCACCTCACGCTCCTCCCTCTCCACACATCTATCATTTCGGCGGGGACCACACGCACATACATGACATACACAAATACAAATGCACGTATGCACACACAAGAGCTGAGGGTAAAGGTTATTATCTCTTGATTATAACCTAAAACAAAGTCATCATCCTCAGCTGAGCGTGACCACAACTGTGTCTTATCGTTAAACTCTTGACATGAGAAGTTAGTATGAGCAAACACAGCCTCATCTTGGGAAAATATCCTCACTTTGAACGTCTGCAACTTGATTTGGTTCTCACAAAGGCTGCAAAGCATGAGCACACACTCATACTGGCTCAACCAGCTCACTCCCTGCTTCAGTTGTTGACCTCCCCCGGCATCATCGGGCTCCCCCAGCACAGATGTGTCGTAGGGAGACAGATTGGTGCTCGTTCCACACGCAATTTCCTGTAATAAAAGCAGTTTGAGAAGATGAGCTCTGAGTGAGCTGATGCCAGCTGGCGATACCCGGACACCCGGGAATTCTGCCCACGTCTGAGCGCAGAAAATGTTTTGTTCACACACTGTCATCACTGGACATTAACTGGGCTTTACGTAATTAATTGCGGTAAAGTGCCTCATGTTATATTTGGTGTTATGTTTACGCATGAATGAAGATTTATGTGTTTGTATGTGAGAAGGGAGCTGCTGCTCCGCCTTTGTGTCTTTTGGTATGGTCTGCTCAAAAAACCAGGAAGAACCCCCCCCCCCCCTCTCCCAAACGCCTCCAACTCCCATTTTCTCCTGTGCCCTGTCCATCCATCATTAGTCAGCTCCGGGCCCGTACACACTCTAACCATAACCCTACCTCTAACCCTTAAACCCAACCTGCCTTTGGCTCTCACCTTTCCCACATTAAGGGACTTCCTGGGAGAGCTGGAGCTGCACTTTGCTCGCCTCTTCTCTCTCTCTCTCTCTCTCTCTCTCTCTCTTTCTCAGGAAATGACTTCTATCTCTGGCTGCAAGCATGCTTCCGTGATGTTTTTCTTTCTTTTTTCCTTCTTGCACTTTCTATCACTCTGCTAACCCTGCTGCACTGTGAGAGCATCCATCTGTTTGGCCGGAGAGTAGTGATCCACTGGGTTATTTACACCTCTTATTCAGTGGAAGCATGCAAGATAGTGGAGGAGTTTACTTGGAATAAGAAGTGTTTTGTTCCCCTTTTTCTGTTGCCACGCAAACAAAAGTATAATGTAGGCGAATACAATGCACTTCAAATGTTGTGTACTTAACAGGTTAAAACATTTTTTTAATGGTGTTTTCTCACGTGGCCACATGCAGGAAGTTTTGTTTTTACTGATGATTGTCCAGAGTCAACTCGTGATTAATTGCAAATTAATCACACATCTTTTATCTGTTCTAAATGTACCTAAGAGGGATATTTTTTCAATTGTTTAATAGTCTTATCTACATGGTAGTGGACAAATATGCTTGCTTTATGCAAATGTATGTTTATTATTATTGCAAAAAAAGAAAAATACCGTCCAGGTATTGCATGCTCAAAAAATATGCTGAAAGCATAACATGGCAAACTCAGGCCCAACAAGCAACTTTACCAAATTTACACTTATAAAGGTCAACTAAACCATGTTAATTGACCTGCAAGCTGTAGCCACATATTTAGCTACTGCTGTTGAAAGTTTGTCTCATGAAGAGTTGTCCAGGCATCCTCGTCGCAAACTATCCAGCGTGGTCTACCTTTGGCGAGGGGGAGGAGGGCTCTTTGCATCAGCTGTGTGCCAGAAAGTAATATTTAGGACATGAAATACTCCGATGGTAACTCAGTTCACATCGACAGTAAATGCAAATTACTTTCTTCTTGTCGAGAGAACTGTCTGGCTTTGAGGGACATACATTTGTCAGTACCCAGTTCCATAGTCCAACCATTAGCTGCTTACATATTTCACTCAGCCGCGTTTCTTTTTGGAAACAGCTGCCCTATCACTCAAGAAGATCCACAGAACACACTGTCAGCAGCTCTTCTTTCTGTTGAATGGTCAAATATTAAGCGGAGTAAGCACGTCAACATTTAACTCACCTCTGTCTTGTTTTAGTGGAGGAGAAATCTCGAAAGATTAATATCTTAAAACTTGCGCAAACCAAACATTTTGCACCACTATGATTAGTATGAAAAACATGTGTTTTTGTAATTTGGATGAAGCGAAAAAGGTTCCAGATGTCTTAATATTACTATGATGACATGTTACCAGTGAAAATATGATTATTTCTCTCTCTGTTTGAGAGAGAGTGAGAGATCTTTGTGTTTTTCTGTTCAAAGGGATTACCAGAACCAGCAGTCTGACATGAGCAGTGGCACCAGGTCACACAGACAGGATGTTGATAACATCCTGCAAAACTCCACCTCTCTCCCTAATTCTCTCTCTCTCTCTCTTTCCCGCTGCCTCTCTCCACCTCTGCATGCCCACGTCAGAAAAAGAGTCATCACTGGAAAACACAACCGGGCAAACAAAAACAAAGAAGAGCAAATACGCACAATGGATGACTGTACCAGGTATATGTTTTTCCGATCACAAAAACATTCTCGTCTTACTTCCCATTTTGCTGAATCATCCGGTGTCATCCATTTCTGATCCCACTCAGTCGTGGCCAACAACACTCGCTTCTTGTTGGGAAATGTTAGGAAATCCCATCATTGGTTAAGACGTTAAAGTTCCACTCTGACTGTTTACACTCCGCACATACTTCCATTTAATCCCAAATAATTGGATTTGAGTATAACAAAGCCATATTGTCTTACTCAGAGCAGTTTTTTTTACTGACCCCCAGAAGACTTCTGGTGGAGCGCCGAAAAATGTCAGGATGAAAGATTTCTCCCAGGTGCACATTCGTCCACATTCATTTATAATATAAAAAGATATATTAAGTACTTCTACGATGGTCTGGCCCTTACATTTCTTTAGATTAAGCAAACCTTTTTGTCTGACAGGGTCACGTATACTGTACTGTACATTGGGTATCGACTTGTTCCAGCTATCACTGAATTAGTATGATATTTACACTGAGAGAGGCCTTTGATTCCAAGCTGCACCATTTCATTACATCATGGCAGCTTTAGATATCTTTTGCATCATTTTATATGAAATTCCCCAAAATCTAACGTGACAAATCCGATGTCTTTGGAAACTGTGGGCTGTCTCCCACAACAATGTGTGGTTGTTTGATCAATGCTTTGCTAAAATCGTGAATTTTTGTAATGGAGTCACAGGAAAAAAATACTTTTGTCATGAGTTTGTTTCACGAACGTATGCATTTCCCTTTCTCAGATGATTTGCTGTTTCACTTTTCATTTCGACGCCCACTCAGCCCAGCGTCCTCTCTTTAGTGGCACCAGTAGATTCCAAGTCAAAGCTAATTAATTGAGTTATTCAACAGTTCTCAGCCGCATTGTATAAATTTGTCTTTCCATGCTCTGGAATTAGACTGAGCATGAGGGTTATGCCGTGTTTGCTCGCACGCCTCCCGTGGGTTGGCAGCTGTCCAGTGCACTCAGGACTGCTTGAGCCTCTCGTTGGGTCCGGCCTGTAGGCTGAATCCTCCAGTCCTGATTACAATACTGTCACGGAATGACAGATGAAGGCTCTATCTTTAGCTCTGGGTAAGGCCTCCACTACTCCAGCCTCCACTTGGCTCTTAGGGGAAGAATGGAGGGGATGGAGAGGAAGGGAAAGAAGGAGCAGCAGATGGAGAGTGAAAATAAGTCACTGCATGAGAAGAAATTCACCTATGTTTTGGCAACTGATTTTTTTTTCCTCACCAAGAAGAGTAATGGGAGCAAGAAGACGTGAGGGTAACGGAAGAAAATCACTAAAATTATGGCACTCTGCAGAATAAAATCTATGAAATTACGTCAGATTATATCTACAGTGAGAGTTTCATTTGCGTCTTCGCTCCCCGGTCGCCGACACAGTTGTGTTGCTGTCAAGTGAGGAAGACAGAGCAGTGTTTCACCCAGGCCTCCCTCTGTCTGTCCACCTCCCCTCTCAGGCCTCTGTTGGTTTAACCCTGGTGGGCAGCAGCCAGGCCTGACAGCACCCAGACACTGTCATGTGATTTATGGCTCGCTCACTGAGTGGAGAGGAGATGACCACTCAGATTTGACCCCTGCAGTCTTATCAGCCACTCATCAAGAAGGAGACGACACTCAGACTCATCGCCGTTTACTCATCGGAAAAAAAAACACAAGCCATTTCGGCACTAAGAGTTGTTCGTCATGGGAATTACCTTAGGTAGTAGAACTGGTGGAGATAGTCATAGAGATAGTAGAAATAAAACTGTGCATCTCTTCATATAAGCAGAGGTTGATATCCCTTTACGTTAACAGTTCTTAAATTGAGAAATCAGCATCCAGATGTGTGCAGAGTCTCATTATGTCATTTGCAAATGTTAATGAAATGAAGAGCATATAATGAGAAGCTGATGTATAAAGTGGAGCACTTTACATTTGCTTTGCTAGAAATGTCTGGTGGGCCAAACCAAAGTATTTAATCTTTGGGCAGCCTTGGTCTAAAGCATCAGTTTGAAATATCGAGTAACACGTACCTTAGAGAGTGTTTTTTTTAATGTAGTGATTTGTGTTGTTGTCTCTCATTTATTTTATCAGGGTAAAGCAGGATCAGTGTTTCCTCTTAGCACAGTGTATCTGTACATCATAGATAGGTGGCCCACTTCTCATAATTTATCACTGTGGCCATATTAAATCTTAAGCTGGTGATAGTTTCACCGTTATTACACCTATGTGAGTTTGATATTCTAAGTAGCATTTGGTATCAAATGTGTCCGGTTAAGTTGCGGTTTAGTGTGACTGTTTTAGTATGTGTTTTAGTGATGCTGCTGTTTTTTTTTCTATCTTGCAGTGCAGTCGGTATCCTGTAGGGGGGGTCCTGCACAACGTTTTAAAACTAAAGGAACAACCACAGCACCCTGCTAGTGCAGATTTAAACGGCTGCAGTGGGCTCATCATCAATACCTCAGCTAAACACTGGTCATGAAATAAAAATCAGTTGACGCTTCTTCAGAAATTATATCTAAATGCAGTGTAGAAACATTTCAAACTTATTTTGACAAGCCGTCAAAAATTAGAGCCCGGCTTCATGATGTAGAATCTCTGTGAATTCAGCCGTAGTGGTTATTATACGTATACCTGCTGATTTCTTTTCCAGGCCAAAGAAAAAGAAACATTTTTCCACCGGGCTCACCACAGAACATCTTTCAAAACAGGCACCGGGCTGGGTTTAAGGTGATGTAAACACAGGTCTATTTCTGTGGCTATGACACACCGTGGTTTCTCTGGAAAGGGAACAGCAGCCCGATGTTACAACAAAGGAGGCCACACAGACAGTGGTGGTCAGAGCATCCTCCATGCACCCAGACAGACAGACGGATGGAGCGATGAAGGGACAGACGGTTGTAGCCAAGCACAATGAATGTACAGAAATACTTCAATCTATACGTGTGTTAAACTCCAGAGTTATACTGCTCCTAACTTAAAGGCGTCTCCACAAGTGGATGTGGAAAAGCGCTAAAATATATGAATCTAACTCCTCATATCACCAGACTTTTTGCTCTCAGAGGTCAGCATCCATCGGCAAAGTCGGTTCAGGCACTGCAGAGAGATAGAGAATTGAATTTTACATTTGTTTTGGGTTTTCCAAACACCGCATCCATGGCAGAGAATAAAGAAGAAGTGAGAGGAAAAACATTTTTTGGAGCGTCGGAGAGGAAGAAAAGAGCCAGAACACTGTGGTAAAGTCACCCTGACACAGAGACACAGAACAGACAAAGAGCTCCCCCTCGTAAAGTCAGCAGTGAGGCTTCAGCAATCTGGCACACCGACATGCAGTGACACACACACACACACACACACACACACACACACACACACACACACACAAGCAGCCGATCATAGATGGACACACCAACTTAAGCTTGAGTTTGCAAACGTGCACACTCACACACAGGTGCACACGCAAAGGCAGATTGCACGCATACGTACACATTTCTTTGTAGTTTTCTGTGTGTGTGTGTGCGTGTGTGTGTGCATGTGCGTGTGTGTGTGTGTGTGAGTGCGAGAGATGGGGTCTTCATGTCCCCGAGGCAGCAGTGTCGGGAAGCGTCGGAGTCGACAGTGAGCAGGCCCCTCTGGGCCAAGGAACACTGATCTTTATGTCAGCTCAAGGAAATGGAATCACCCTTTTCTCTGTCAGCTATTGTGTGTGTTTGAGGATGTGTGGCGCACGCATGGTGAAAGCAATAAGAAAACGAGAGGAGTCGGGCCTTGCTTTGAACTCTGTCACTTTGTTATAAGTCACTGCGTTATGCTCTCTGTATTATCTCTGCTTCTCACAGCAGTTTCCCCTTTATCTGCTTCTCTGGTTTCCTCACTCCAACTGTCTCCTTCCTTTTTTTTATCAATACGTTCCAGTGTTCTCCTCACGCAGGATGACTACTTGTTGGATAAAACAATGCACCAAAAGATGCGTTTCATATTCTTTAATTACAGCAAAAAGGCACACAGGTGTTCACACAGGCGTATGTACATATCTCCCTTAAGGTCTCCGCATGAGGTCTTGTTACAACCTGAAGCTCTAATCACCATTAAAAGATGTTTGATCTCAAAACACATGGGGAAGATCCAAGCATTGCAGTTCCTTCCAATTCTCAGGAATCGGCTCCTTGTGATCCCGACTCTGGGTGGGGTTTTTATAGCACGCGTACTGCCTTCGGTGCTGTCAATCCATCGACAGCAACATCAAAAGACTGTGGAAAAAGATTACATCCGTGTATTCTATCAAGAAAAAAGCTGCCTGTCTGCCTGTCTATCTATCTATCATCCCATCCAGCCATTCATCCGCCCACCCATCCATTCATCTGATCTACTTACTCACCATATAATGGGACAGTTTTCCTTGCTACAGCCCATTACCCTTTGGTCATTTAGTGGGAACTGTTTAGTTCTCCTCCAGTGAATACTGTGACAGTTCTCTTTCATTATTCAGCAAGGCCTGCCCTCATGCCACCAAGGTGTGAACTCTGACTGCATGGACGTGACCTTAAACCCACCATGTCGCTGATGTAGGGTACCTTAATATTCAGCTGTCACTAAGACAGGCAATAATCAACATCCATCCTTCAACAGAGCAATTTAAACCCGGATTGAGCAAAATGGGAATGGACTGGTGAACGGTTTAAATCAGATCAATGCTTTTATTTTTACATCCAGTCGAAAGTCACTGAAGAAAGATGTTTGACTCTCACATTATGAAACACACAAAACTGTGCTATTGTGCGCATAAGTGCAGCAGAAAGTGCTTCACTCTGAACCACAACTGAAAGAATTGTCCAGAAAATCACACAAAGGACCCGTACAAATAGGAAGGGTTTCTATAATTGCTAAGAATGACTGCATATATAATTAATAAAAGTGAGGACATGTAAACCAACATATGTTTTTATTTCAGTTTTCGTCATTTCAGCTCAGGTTTTCAACTGTTAATCTAAATGTGCGAGTACGCACACATTCCCATCTGATTTTTAGCCATATGGTCA
This sequence comes from Spondyliosoma cantharus, assembly GCA_900302685.1. NCBI lineage: Eukaryota > Metazoa > Chordata > Actinopteri > Spariformes > Sparidae > Spondyliosoma > Spondyliosoma cantharus. Next base: position 12,273 of record OMLP01011615.1, on the reverse strand, counting down.
CTTTGTTTGTAGTAGTTAGGTACACAGAATATCCTCCCAGCAAACAATCTCTTTTGCTTGAGTTTTCTGTTGTTGTTTTACCAACCCAATTGCCAGAATAAATGTTAGCTAAATAAGTTAAAGCTGTACATTCTTTCTTTCTCTCTCTATGTGGCAACTTTATGTTTGTGTAGGTTGAATTTCTACTCCATCAGTACCAGTGACAGACCAACTTGATCGGACCTTCATTGTCGAGCTGTCAGCGTCATGAAACCATTGCAGTTTGGTCAAGTTTAGGCACAAAAAAGAAAAGATAATAGTTTGGGTCAATATAAGAAAGCTACATTGGTAATATTAGAGTCCTGTGCTTGTTTACCCCGACCACCAACCCTGTCCTTCTCCTTGCGCAGACTTTGTTGCTCTTACACCATCTGACTTCCTCCTTTGCTCCCCTTATAATTACTAATGCCACTAGACGTTGCCACCTAACAATAAACTTAAATATGAGTCATGCTAAGATGCTCAAACAGAAGACTTATAAAGCCATGCTTCTGGTTATGACAGGCAGCAAATTCCCTCTCTCATGTTCATTCTCAGTTTCTGCAGCAATGATCTGATTTGCTCATGCTGATCAATAATGTTTGATCTTATCTCATGCTGCTTTTTGAAGTGTTTGAGATATCTTAATAGGAACGCATGTCTGTTCAGTATGAGGTATGCTCCGTACTGCATGTCTGGTGTTGAATGTGTCTGGATCGTCTGTATAAACTGTGTATGAAAGCCTTTTCATTTCGCCCAATAATAATGTTTAGAATTTGATGATACAGTGATAAAAGCTGTGACTATGAAAGATTCCATCTAGATTAAGATAAATCAGATTTTTCCATCTGATTCTGCTCTGTAACAAACCTCTTACAGAGCCAACATCATTGTCAACTGCCGTGAAAAAAAAAACACATCTCTCCCTCCTCACCAGCACATCCAGAAATGTCAATTAACAGCACTGTCCTTCATTTGAATATTTCTGATTATTATGCAGCTCCTGCTCTTACATATTCAAAATGGGGTTCTCAATCCAATTAAATGGGCAATGTGCTGTAAAGGCGTGGGCAAACATGATTGAAGGCAGAGCTTAGGATGACAAACAAGAGCAATCTGAGGGAGATGGAAAACCGCTTGCTGCGAAGTTAATGGAAGACTGTGTGATGATCACCGATGGAGCAATGGGTGGAGATGTGTGTGTGTGTGTGTGTGTGTGTGTATGTGTGAGACAGAGGGAGATAAAGAGACTAAAGGGGAAGTGTGAGTATAGGGGAATGGGAAAGCGATATGGAATTCTGGCCGTAAGAATATAAGTCTTAGATCATGTTTATGCAGATGCATTTGCTTGCAGAGTCACGTCCGTGTGCTTTTGCGCGTGTGTGTCAGTCTTGTACAACATTAAATGCAGTCGATCTGTGTGCGCGGGAAAAGACTCACATGGACAATAATTTGTTTGAAATGTAGATACACAAGGTGCGCAGACAGCCCGGCATTAATTAAAGTAAAGTAACGTTTTATTTAACGATCAATTTAAAATCAGGGACAAAAAAGCAATTAAGGCAAGGTTATGTTATTTGTGGAGAAAGTTAAATTGGCTTGTTTAAAAAAGTCAGAGGTGCCCTTTTACCCCTGCAGTCCACGCATTGTGTATGTAAAGAATGGGTTCGAAAACGATATGTATCCTGTGAAAATATATTTCAAATAAGGGGATGTGTCTGTAATCGTGTGTGTGTGTGTGTGTGTGTGTGTGTGTGTGTGTGTGCCTTCATCTTTCCCCGGTTCAAAACCCAATCAGTGTCTTTAAAATCCGTGCTCAGGAGCGGCCTGACGCTGCTCTGTCAGACTATCCTTCTGATGAATGCCTCGGCATCCCACCGGCTCGCTAAATATGCGCAGTGAAATGAGCTGAAACACGGGCCTTAATTAAAAAGTGGAGACCCACGAAGATGTGATTAAAGCAACGCTCAGCGGATTATAGTGACTAAAGCATCTCCAAAGGCGTACAGAAAGAGAAGGGGGGGGGCAAGAGAGTGGAATGAGTGAGTGATTAAGGCGCCGCTTTTCTGTCTTCGATCCTTTCATATTTTCTTTTCCTTTACACCATACAGATGTTTTCTTTCTCCACCATTCACAGTTAGGGCTTCAGGCCTTGAGTAAAAGCAACTTTCAAGAATATTGCTATAAATGAGACGTTGAACCTCCATCTCCACCTCACCTGGCTGTATTTTAGTCTGATACAATAAACAAAGATTTTTTTACAGTGTGAACACACAGCTACACGCAAGCTGCCTGAGGCTGTGATAGTGTGAGTCCTACTGTACAGTGATTAACAATGCACTCTGTAATTTCCACAGGAGTCAGACAATAATGACTCAGGCCCTTCTATGGACGCTGCATTGTTAAGCAGCCGTAATGCTACTCAAATTAATAATGTAAGCTTCTGTTCTCTTCTGTTCTCTTCTCTTCTCTTCTGTTCTCTTCTCTTCTCTTCTCTTCTCTTCTCTTCTCTTCTCTTCTTTTCTCTTCATGTCACGTTTTGTTCTGACTAAGCGCAGTGTCGGATTTTTCATCAGAACGTTTATTATTTAGACAGAAGGACACACTTTATGCTTTAATCTCTTTCATCTGATTTGCCTTCTAAAATTCTTTTATCATACACCTGAACATTTTTAAGATTTGAGGCTATAACCCTTCAGTAATTGTAGAAAAACCTTCACAAAACAAAAGTGAATAGAGCTGCGTTAGAAGTAGAGTGCTGTATGAAACCATGATAATACGAATTCTCCATTTTGGTTTACAACCATCTCAAAATAGCACTCAAGACTAACTTATCTAATCTTCTGTCTCTCACTCTGTCTCCTCTCCTTCACCTCGTTCTCTTCTTCTTCTTCTTCTTCTTCTTCTTCCTCTTCTGCCCCCATCCTCCAGGATGACCTGCAGTATGTATGCAAATACCCTCTGTTTGTTCCAACATCAGGTCTCTTAACTTATGGATGTCAGCTCCCATATTAATCAAATCCTTCTGCGCGGTATCAGCATGCTAAGTGGGATAGTGTTAGATAACACAGAGATAGATAGACACTGCTTTCTGTAGATAATCTCTTTAACATCAGTGTGATTAAAGGCTGCATCTCATATCCATAAGATCCGTGATCCAGTAGCTCTTTTATCGAATCTCTCCAGAATCAAATGGGTGTAGGATGAAAAGTAGGTGGAAAGGATGCTGGGGACTGAAAGGCAGGAAATTAATACATTCATTAATTCAGATTTATTAATAACTTGTAATATTTCATCTTATTTTCCCCCCTTTTTTGAAAGGGAAGACAAAGGATTCAATGAAGGAGAGGATAAACATGTAGGAAGTAACAGACAGAACAGCCCATTCTCACTCCCAACGCTCCTAATACAGCAGACTGGTCAGAGTCTCTACACTTCTAAGTATGTTGCTATGGGTTCCCCTTTAGTGCCATTTTTTGAAGCGCACTAGGCAGGTTATGTAGGTAAGGTAACTTAAATGACAGAACTCAGCTCTTTAAAATCTGTCAACTGGACAGACATTTCATATGCTAACTTGGTTGCAAAGGTAAAAAAAAAAATGCTCTTTAAACATGTATAATCCCCATTTATTATTTATCTTTCTAAATGTGAGCAAAGCAAACCGAGTGACACTCTGCTCATCAATCAACAAAGGAAATTTGAGATCCTAGTACCACTAGGTTTCACTTGTTGTCCTCCAAGGGAAAAGATTTGAGCACCACTGGCATAGAGGGAAAGAAACAGGAAGAAAAAAGAAGGGGGGACGAGTCAGTGCTGCTAACCAGGTGGCTAAAAGATGGCTAGATCTAGAAAAACAATGTAGAAATAGATGAAGGGAGGAAGAAGAGGTTCAGAGTGAAAGCAAATAGGAAAAAAAACGAGGAAAGGGAAATAAGGAGCCAGGAGAAAGTGTCTCTTGCATCTGCCTCTCTCATTCATCCACACTCACAGTGCCATCCCTCACATTACCTGCTTCCCAACCCCCATATTCCACTGACTCTAACTGATTAACAATCTCTGCAGGCCCTCCTCACACCCTTCTTAACACGTCCTTGCCCCTTCACCCTCAGTCATTCCACAACCCTGTCAATCTCCTTTTAATCTTTACACATTTATTCTGCTGCTCATCTGTGGAGATATTCCACTTAAACAGACAGCAAGTGTTCGGTGCTTACTGGGACAACACCAGAGGACACAAGATCACATGAGACAAACTCATGGCATGCATGCATGTATTGTTTGCACGGGAGATACCTTAATGCTGGGGATTAACTTCATATTGACATTTCAGTCCCATGGTGCAGTTGAATCAAATGGCCATTGAAAAGAAGCTATGATGAGATCGGCAACTGTCAAACTGAGCTCAGCAAGAGAGAAGAAAATAAAGTGAGACAAGGAAAGAGTTTCACCCGCAGGTGTTTTTCTGGCTTGTTTCCCCCTCATTCTCACGCAGCGAACTGAATGAAAATATTAGCCTCACCACATTGTGAAACACAATTCTGTTTCCTGTAATTATTGATACCAAACATGTCTTTGAAGAAAATATTTGTTAAATCTCATCACTTATCCAGTTATTTTTATACTCACCCACTTGACTCTGTGTATGGTTGTTGTTTTCACTCCTGTTTGCTTGTTAATTAGCACACTTAAAGAGAAAAATACAGGGTGCTGTTTAGCTCAGTTGGCAGAGCAGGCGTCCCATGCAGGCTTAGTCCTCGCTGCAGTGACCCCGGGTTCTAGTCCCGGCCTAGTCCTTTGCTGCATGTTATTCCCCCTCTCTCTCATCCTGTTTCCTGTCATATCTTGAGCCTGTACAACCAATAAAGCCGTATAAAGGCCAAAAAAGAAAAAAAAAAGAAAAAGAAAAATACTGATTTCTGAGTTGATGCCACAACCATTAGAGAAATAAGTATCCACTGCTTAACATAAAGTGACTGTTCTAATACTAATAAAGCAGACATATGTCATTTGTATTGAAGATATACATCATTAAAATGCAGAAAATGACTAATACCAATTAATATTGGTCTGGTCACACTTTTATATAAAATTAGAGCTGAATTAGAACTGTTGACCACTCTTGTGTAACCATGTAGCCCTAAGTCATTTCCCTCGTGCCTCTATTTAAGATTTGTTTATCAGGCTGTGTTATATCTATTGTTGTACATATGTGTATTTTGTACATAATGTGGGAGTTAGCATATAAATGAGCAAAATGTGTATATTTCCCAAAACATATGTATATATATATTTTTTACTACACAAGATGCAAAATATTTTAACTCCAGTGTATTGTAAAAACATCTTTTGAGTTATTTACGTTGTTATCTAAGTAATTCATTCTTCATTCTTATTTATTATTTCCAAATCATATCATGGCAACCATTTTTACAATACAGTAAAGCAAAAGCATAAACCTAGAAACTAATTACATTGGTCACATTGGTTAATTTGAAATATTATGTTATAGAAACAGTACTGCTACTATCTATGTAAGAAAAAGCATTTTGGTATTAAAACCCTGCCTTTTTTAATTGAACTAAGTATGCTGTGTCAAATACATATAGTCTAGAATTTGCAAGAAACCAAACTGCTTAAAATCAGTTGTCAAATCATATATCATACTCAAATGAACACCAGTGGCCAATGCCGTATATACATATCTATGAGAAATAGCATTCCTTTTTCTCAGCATGTGCTCATTCTCTCTCTTTTTCTCTCGCTGTCAGAACCTCAGTACAGTATCTCACCGTAATAAAGCATTCATTAATTCCGTCATTAGAGCTATATAGTGTGCTGCTTGCCTGACTTATCTCCCGACTCTCGCTGTCACCTGCACTGCTGTGAGAACATCCAACGCTGAAAAGGTCAAGGTGCCAACACTGCTGACGAATTGAGAGTTTGCAGCTGTAATGCACAGACATAACTGTCGCTTCCTGTCCTGGGAGCTGTCACTGCGACACACTCTCTGCCCGTTCTCTCTCTGTGACTCTGCCACAGCAAGTGTTGCCTCGACTGCAGATCTGATAGAGAAAGTGGTTCATTACACGAGTTGATAGATGATCAGGTCGTGCACTTTGGGAGATATCAGACAAACGATTCATTGTATAATTTATGCTCCATGTGACGGACGTGGCCAACGCAGATCAGCAAGTCAGTGGCCTCACCCTCATTCTCCAGAATCGCCTGAATGATTGTAGAAACTAATTGTTAACAGGAATTAATGACTTTTGGTTCTGTCAGATGTTATTTTTCTGGGCTTGACTCTTTCGTCTGACCCCTTACCTGTCAGACCTGCGTTTTAAGGAGGACTCAGATGCAGTCAGAGAACGGTATTGACAGGCTTTTATTTTGATGATCTTTGTATGCTCTTTAGACAGGGTGACAACCAAACAGGCTATGAAATCTAGTCTTCGCCAAAGCAAACGAAGACAAAACATTTACAGAAAGCAACGAAAACAAAAATCACTCTTACAAGAGGAAAAACACTACACTGATCTAGAAACTAAATACACTATGAAAATCTTAACACAAAGCCACTCTCTCAGTGGGAAAACAAAAACAGACAAAAGACTACACTAATCAAAATTTAGAAACTTAGAAACAAAAAGCGCTCCAAAAGGGAGGAAACAAGAAAATGGAAACAAAACTACTACAAAGAACTAACCAAAAACGTTAGCAAAATCAGGTCACTCTTCTGCAGAGGAATTACAAAAATCATGAAAATACAAACTTGACAATCAATACACGGTTCTTGAAACAAGGCTGTGAAGGGCTGGATGTACTCGAAGAGACGAAATACTCTGGCAACAAGACAGGGGAAGACGAGGACTACATACACATGAGGAGGGGTGACACAGGTGGGAACAATCAGGGAATCAGGGGAGATGTCAGACTGGTGACACAGGAGGAAGGGCAAGTGACCTGAAACGAGAGGAAAGTTAATTTTCAACATAAAACGGGAAGTTTGCCAGACAAAACCCCCAAGATAGGACATCCCTCACCGCGGTGTGACAATATGCAATGGAAGGGTGTTCCAAAACTGGGAAGCTCTTACTGTGAAGGTTGTCTGGCCAAAAGATGTTTTCCTCCTTGGGACAACATGTCCTCTTACACTTGATCTAGTTAATCGTTCCCCAGCATTTTTCTGAAAGATGAATCTGGTAAATGGGGGAGGTGCTAATCCATTAAGAATTTTGAATATTAGACAAGCATTGTGAAATTGAATAAGATTTTCCCAGCAAAGGAGACCATATCTAGGGAGTATGGGAGGGAATCATCACAGTATACCCACTACAATAAACTAGACTACACCACTGCTACACACGTAGTTACATGTATACCAACACAGAAGTCGTTTGACAGCCAAGTTACTCCTAGCCATCTAACACACTGTCCTTTAGCACAACATGCTAATTAATTAACGTAGCTCAATGGCCTTGAATAACAGACTATTTCATACCGTTCTCTCTGCGGAACAGTGGCTCACCGTCCGCCAACAACTTGTCAGTTGTTGCTGCTACTGTTCTGCCGTAAACACACATGGGAGACTGTCTCCTTCACATGTTCACGGCCTAG
>OMLP01011611.1:2756-37349 GCA_900302685.1 Spondyliosoma cantharus | reverse complement strand
GGTGTAGTGGAGGGTATACGCAGGTATACGGCGTATACCCACTTATTTTTCAGGCGACATTGCGTATATCCACTTCTAACGGCCGCGACTGCGGTTCGCCTCCGTTTCCACTCTTGTCAATGTGTGTGTACTTCCACTGTGTGTGTCCGTGTGTATAACATCAGCACAGAGACATGAACACAACAAACAGCCAGTGACGGTCCGGCAGACCATAGCGGCTGTCAGCAGTCAGGAAAGTGAACGCTCCACACACACTAATGGCTGTAAATGGAGCGGACAGTAACAGCAGTTTGTCCCACGGCACACAGAGGCTGAACATGTAGCCGTTCTGCCAGCTACGCTCTCTCGACCAATCAGATTGCTCGAAACTACTTGGTGTAACAGACACGTTGTCATCGTAACCGGTGGTTTTTTCTCCTGGCGCATAAATGCTGGCCGCGCAATGCATTATGGGAAATGTAGGACCGGCAAAAGCGGCTGCGCGCGCAGCACAACTTGGAGTATACCCACTTCTCCAGGCACCACTACACCACTGCGAGGCTCTTGATGGGTTTCTCGGTGACCGATGGAATCTGGGTGCCGCCCAGAGAGAAACGCAACTTGTCAGTCACTTTCCCTCTCTTGAGCTCCAGGGACCTGGATTTTGCTGGCTTGAAACACATCTGAGCCCAGGTGGTGATCTTCTCCAAGCCCTGAAGGATCCAACGGCACCCCGGCACTGATATCGTTGTAACTGTCAGGTTGTCCATAAAGGCTCTGATGGGGGGCTGGCAGACTCCAGACTTGGTGAGCGGACCTCTGCACTCGACTTGGGCTGACTTGACCAGCATGTTCATGGCCAAGGCAAAGAGGATCACGGAACTAGTACATCCAGTGATGATCCCTTTCTCCAGCCAATGCCACTCGGATGTGATTGTCCCAGAGGTGACTCTCAGGTTGAAACTCTTTCAATAGTAATAGTAATAGTCCAAGATCAGGTCCTTGATTTTACCTAGGACATGGTGCCGATCCAGTGCTATTTCCACCAGCTTATGGGGAATGGATCCATAAGCATTAGTGAGGTCGAGCCACAGCACTGCTAGGTCTCCTTTCCCTTCTCTTGCCTCTCTGATCAACTGCATGACCACACCTGTATGCTCGAGGCATCCTGGGACCCCAGGAATTCCACCCTTCTGTACAGAGGTGTTGATGTACTTATTCTTCAGGAGGAACGCCGTCAACCGTAGTAGTAGTATCACTAACACTGTGCTTCACAACATGAGTGAATGAACTCTGACGGATAGCTAACATATTCACATTAATAATGGAAAAATAAACGGTTGCTGCTCGTTGAACCGTCACGTTGCCGATCAGCGTGGGAGACTGTGAGGGATTCAACGGGTTACAGCTACCTGTAACTTCATCAGTGCTGACTGGGAGATGCAGTCCAGATGCAGTATGTGCCAAACAAAGCAAAACAGTAAAATTACATACAGACCGCTTTTCTGAAACTATTCACTGCAAGCTGAGCGCAGCATTTATGTCAAACACAGTGCTTGCTGAACAGGTGTATTGATAAATGTTGGCTTCTCACTTGTGAAGGTTTTATTGCACTTACAGTCGCAAGTGTTGTTGTTGTCGTTGCCGGCTCTCTGCTCTGTTGACTGTTTGTTTGTGTGTGTGTGTGTGTGTGTGTGTGTAGAAGCTCAGCAGAGGAGAGGCTGATAATAAATTACACCAAGACATTAAAAAGTCCAGATAAAAGAGCTGTTAACATCGGAGCTTATCAATAGTACAGTATTTCATAATTTAGCCCCAGGACCTGTTTAATACTAGGTCTACCCTCATACTGCTTTAAGAAGCAATAGATCAAATGACCATTTCCTTCAAGGGTGGCCTAGTTCCTGCGTTGATATATCAGAAGCAACCTAAAATAATGTTATGCAGACCTGTAATAAAGAGATATTGGTTTGTTTGTCTTTTTTCATACATTTAGCCATCCACCATCTACTCACCCATCAATCCTTATGTGCATTAACTAAAGTTGCAGTGACAGCAGACTAATTAGTGTAGTCCAGATGTCTCCTCAGTCACAGCCTCCAGCTCTTCCCAAGGGATCCTGAAGCATTCCTTGGTCAGCTGGAGTGGACTGTCCGACCCCTCCAGCTTGTTCGGGGTCTCCTCCCGATCAGCATGGAACATCTTCACAAGGAGACAGCTGGATGACATTTTGATTAACTTAACAAAAAAGGGCTTGAAATGTATGTATGGCACTTAATATTGGGATTTATAAAAGAAAAAAAACGTTATGAAATCTTTGACCCATGCTTGCGTACATTTTGAAGGCAAGGGGAATTGGCGACAGTGATGGTGTAGTGGTGAATAGGAGCAAGTTTGAACAAATTAAATTTGAAAAGCCATTGTTCTACACATGATGATGCAGCTCACACTTGATTTCACTTCATATCAAACGTTAATTATAGATCCATGTTATCATAACACATTCAAACCACTAGTAGTTTGCTTGTTGCTTTTAGTGAAAGATGATTACTTCATAATAACCTTTCAACTCTATGAATCAATATTTGATCACCAGTGTCTCACCATCACATTCGATGACCGGACTGTTTAGTGGCTAACTGATGAATTTATCATCATCACTGTAAAAATACAAGATTACATTATATCACATATCAAATTTCCATATTCAAATGATATCTCTATTGGTGAATAATGCTGCATGATGAAGGCAGTCTTCTACTGACCTTGCACTGCTGGAGGAAGACTTGAATGACAGAATTAATAAGTGTTTTACAGCCTCCACCTCACCCACAAATGCAAACAACAGAACATTGTCTTTGTCTTCCTCTCAGTTGTGACCATGATTTACTGCATTGATCAGTGGCTCATTTTCATGCATTTGCATTGACCATTTATGGTTGAATGTGGGTGTGCAGAGGGTAGAGTAAAGGGGGCTGATCCATGTGTGCACATTTCCAAGTTGATTTGGGATTTTTAAAAGGAAGTTGCCCACTGTTGGTCATATGCCAGGTTTTATAAATCAGAATATTTTTTTTTGGTTGAGTGTGGATTCTCTGCCGAGGTTTATAAATGAGCCCCCAGGTTCCTAAACTTTCCCTTTAAACTCAGCTCCTTACAACAGCAGGACAGCATAACACATACACTTGACTTTAGTCAATGCACCATAATTAACAGTTTTGTGCTCCACTGTAATTCCACTTGTGAGCAAGTCATTCACTTCGAGACACTAGAAGCTGATTCCAATTAACCCAACTTCAGACTTAATCGAGATTCTATCCAGTAAACCCTCAAAACGCATGTATGGTAAAGTCTCAATACCAACTGAGCTAGCTTTAAAAAGGTAAAATGAGCAATTCTGGAGTAAATTGATTGTTGTGTCTCATTCCCAGATCGTAAAATACCAAAGCTCTGGATTGGTGGCTTGTCAAATTCTTGACTAGATGGGATGAAATAGACTGAACAGTGAAATTTCTTTCTCCAGAATTGCATATTGTACCTTTAAAATTTGGATATTAAGTGAAAAGGTCTTTGAATTCTGGAAAGACCAGATGGCAATTTTCAGCAATTGAAAAACAGAACATTACCAGGTATTATAGGCTATTATTAGAGATGTGTTGATCCTGACAAGTTTTTGACTTGACTAATTTAAAATGCAATAAAAGAAAAGGGGAATGGCTACATTTAGATGAAATAATGGCCATAAACTGTACACAGACAGGGATTTTCATCAAAATGAGGTGAGCTGTGGCTCTGTTCTATAATCTACTGAAGTTAGTTACTTTAGTTTACTTTAGAATACTGTGTGCACCACTGAACTCTATGGTGTGCACTTTATTTTTCTATGCAATTTCCTGAGACTAGCGCCACCCGATGTTAAGGAGACTTATTGCATCTCGCGCAAGCGCAGAACATACACGCTACTGTGGAGTTGGCAGCACGTCGAAGCGGTGTGTTCAATGCAACCTTTCTGCTGACCGGGTCAGACGAGAGTCAACGGAGTGGTCGAATGTAGGCAGTTGGCCGCTGGTTTGAGTCTGGGCTGTGTATGTTGCTTAATTTGTAAATCAGGTCAGGGCCACCCAAATCAGGATGCTGCTCCGGCGGGTCAGGGGTGAGAAAAAGTCACAGAAAGCAGCAAAACTCCACAGTGCCTGGAGAACATTGGACAATGCATGGGTGCTAGCAGTTGAAACTAAACAAAACTGTCATCACAAACAGCAGTGTTTATTTACATATTAATCACAGAATTCATAATAACTCATTTGGCAGGAAGAAGCGAGTAAATAGCCATTTCTGTTTGCAATGCTCTCTCTCTCCAATTAACGGTCCATTTGTTGCTGTCCGTCCCCCATTGTCTCTGAATAGTGGGAGAAATGGAATGAGGGTCAAACAGGCAGGCTAAGAAAATGCTTGTCTATTGATCCTCCTCATCTCCTCTGCTCTGTTCATTTTTATGGATACACATATCCTATTTCAGGACGCTCACTTGCTTATGCTGAGCATACAGTGATCACATGCCAAAATATTTAGACACCAAAAAGCATTAAAGCAAATGCCAGCACAGCGCATGTGACAGTCATGTGCACGAAACTCACTGTGTGACCTGACTGCTCTGTCTCCTTTTATTGGTACAAACAAGTGCTCTCCGGAGGGTCATGTGGATGAGTGGACCAGGCAGGCAGGCAGGCAGGCAGGCTCGACTGGAGCTGGCGTGGGCGGAAGCTCTCTGGAGGTCTAGAACGCAGGCAAAAATTCCGTCAAAGTGAGTTCAGGGGGAGACCAGGAGGTCTGCAGTAAAGGCGGAAGCCCTCTGGAGGTCTGCGGCGAAGGCTGGAAACCACTGGAGGCCGGCGGCAAAGGTGAAGGCTGGGACCCACAGGAGGCCGGCGGCGAAGGCGAAGGCTGGGACCCACTGGAGGCCAACAATGGAGCTGGGTTTCTGGGCAGACATGGTTCTGAGGCGCTGGGCAGGCATGGCTCCGGGGCGCTGGACAGCAGCGAAGACGAAGCCCCGGGCAGCGATGACAAACAGCAGAAAAAGGAGCCAGACCTCAGGGGGCCAGGGCCTTCCTGGAAAGAAAGGAGATACCTGGGGACTGGCAGGACCTGGAGCTGATAGGAGGCTAGCTAGTTGACAGCTAGCAAAGACTGACACTACAGGGTGGCTAACAGGCTGGTGACTAGCCAGGCACCTGATGAGCCCTGCTAGTGGGATTCACCAAGAAGACCTTAAACCATTATATCATCTCCAGGCATGTAACTACTGGATCCATATTAAAAGCTAGATTATTCTGTTACAGTGGGTTTTTTTCTTCGGACCCAAATGCAGAGGATGGAGACAGGAAATAGTGAAGTTAGGATTTATTGGTACAAACTAGTGTCCTCCGGAGGGTAATGTGGACGAGAGGACCAGGTTTGCAGGCAGGCAGGCAGGCATGCAGGCAAGGCAAGCAGGGTCGACTGGAGCTGGTGTTGAGGAACTCAGTAGTGCAGGCAAGCAGGAAGCAGAGCAGAACGGTGCTGGAGATTTCTGCTCAAGCCAACAAAGGCAAGGGAATTAGAGCACAGGCAAAAACAATATCGGCACTGTGTAGTCACCGTCTGGGACGCAATAATCTAGCAGCAAAGTGGTGGAGAGAACAGGTAGAAAAAAAATAAAATAAAAAATAAAGCCGGTGGGTGACAAGTTGATCTGATTCAGGTGTGCCACTCTGCTGCTGCTGCTGCTGCTGCTGCCACACCCACACACACATACACGCACACACACACACACACACACACACACACACACACACACACACACACACACACACACACACACACACACACACACAGAAGGAGCAGGTGAGGGAGAAAGGAGGGTGGAAAGACAGAACACAGAAAACAGAGAAACAACCAGGCTGCCACAGTTGCACAGTGACAGTTATATTTCATTTATTTCACTTTGCCTGACTCTCCATCAGAACGAGTAAATAGACTGAATTTTCAGTTTTGGGGGAACTTTTCCTCCAACCCTTTCAGTAAAAGTCTCCTGGACCAAAATAGGCGTTCAGAATGTCATTTTATTAATTTTATTAATTGTAATTGTTTTAAATTTGTAGCAGGACCAATGTACGATATTAAACACAAATGTTCCCATTTGATGAGTTAGCTTAGAGCTAAAGGAGCTCAGTCATTTTCTGTTGGAGCATTACCACCAGTCTATTGTATTTGGGAACAATTGTCTCTATTTGCCAGCCCATAAGCATTGTCAGACAGAACGGGCTAGGAAAACCCTGACTTTCATTATTTCATTATTTATTCATGGTGAAATAAAAAAGGGGACTGGGTCACTACGAGCAGAAACATATATGTGTAAAAGATGTTAACCTCTATCTGTTCAATCCATTTGTTTCATGACATCAAAGAGATTTGATAAGCCAGCAGAAATTACAAACATAATTCATTATGAATTATTCAGAGGATAATGAGCAGCACTCCATGGCCACTCACCGAGCAAATCAAATTATACAACAAATGGGCAAAATAAAAGCTCCTTAACCAAACATGATTACAGTACTTTGATAGCCCTAATGTGTTTTGTTTGTCATGCCGGTGTGCAGATAAAGGAGCTGCGATTGCTCCAGTCACACAAGATAGTACATCAGTTAGCCGGTCAAAAGCTCTGCTTGTTCCAAATAAACCCCATTCATCTAGCTTTGGAGTATGATTGTTTGAACGTCTGAAATTTCATGACCCAGTTCCCATGCAGGTTTTTCAGAAGCACTATCAAATGAAGCCATTCACAGGGTAATCATGTGGTGTTAGCAGAAACATCAATGATTCGCCTCAACGTGCTCCACATCAAACACATCATTCATATCAGCACTAACACGGACAATGGCGGGAAATCAATTGTGTGTATGTGTTTTTCTGTTTGTGTGTGTGTGTGTGTGTGTGTGTGTGTCTGTGTGTGTGTGTGTGTGTGTGTGTGTGTGTGTGTGTGTGTGTGTGTGTGTCTCCAAGTGGATCGTTCCGCTGCATCGGTTCACATGTAAAGTGCTGCAGAAGGGAAACAAGGAGTTGAAAATGCATCATAATAAGAAACAGCATGTTCATCGTGAGGATACATTTTTTTTCCTTTTCAGTGGAGCATCTTTTAATCTTAATGAATGGCACAGGCATTAATTGGTATGTGAGGTGAAAGAGACTTAATAGCTTTGGAAAACAACCCATTCTACTGAATTATTAAGCTGTTCAACTAAATTATTTGCTTTGGGACCTCTTAGTTTTTCCTGTTCTTGAATTGAATCAGCTTATTGAGATCGTACTGTTTTTTTAACAGCTCAAATGAAAACAACTGATTCTTCAAAAGCTGTTTATTCTTTTGATGATATACCCCATTAATATGTTAAATGGCAACACTTTCAGCTATTGGCAGAGAAACTACACTCATACAAACAAATGAAAAACTACAAAAATCATCCTTTCCACATCAGTTCGGTTTGTTCATGATATTAATGTCTCAGTCTTTATGCAGTGGCATTGATCTCAAAAGCTGGAGATGAGTGCTACAAGGAACAGTTGCAAGTCCACAAATATGGCCTTACATCTTCTTCGCTCGTTTCTTGGGTCTTTGGTTAAAAACGGGCGAGCTCCCCATCAAGGAGTCAGGTGAATGTGAAGCGTAGCTACCGTCTGATGCTGCACCTCCAGGAGAGGGTGCCATGGCTCCTCCGGACTCGCTCATGGTGGACATGGGCCCAGCCTCCTCAAACACATCTCCACCCAGGACACTGTGGTGATGGTGGTGGTGGTGATGATGATGGCCGGCTCCCTGGCCTTCCTCGCCATCCTGTGGCTCCATTTTGACCTGTGGCCACAGTGGGGAGTTGGCCCCGCCCCCTGCTTATAAAGAAGAGAGCAAGTTCAGCATAGGTGACTCTGCACCACAACCGTTTAAAGGGCTTGTGTCCCACTGTATTAGCAAAATCTTATAATGCTGCTTTGGATAATGTGTTGACTATTAAACAATCATAGAATCAGTTATATAACAAGTGGAGAGTAGATTTTTAATTAAAGGAAGATCGAAGAACGACACTAAAGACTTTTCTCGAATCAAGAGATGTTTTTCTCTTCTCCAGACTAACTGGTTTGATTTACAAGCAGCATCCATCTGATTGGATGAAGTTAACCTGTGATAAACGGTGATAAGACACCCGCCACAGACTTTTTTAAAGTTCCTTCCCTTTTCCAAACAGTTCCTACTGGTGCCTTCCCCGATGGCAACCTGTCATTTGTCTGAAATTAAAGTGAATGATTATCGGAAAAAAACAAAATAATTGCATAAAAGTATCATAGGTGAATACGTACAGGGATGTTGTAACTTCCATGATAAATTATCATCTCATCTTTTGTGTTACCACCATTTGTTTTAAGTTATTTTCCTTCTCTGTATGTGTTGTTTGTTCTGCTGTATTTCTGTACCACTCTTCAAAATCAATAAACAGATGTGAAAAAAAAAAGAGTCTTATAATCAGTAATGAAATGAAATCGACCTTCCCCCCCAGAGCTTGCTTCATGTACAAATACAGTCCTATCGGTGGGAGAAATCCAATGCTGAACTGTCTAAACCTCACACAGTTATTTACAGCTCGATTTCTATAACAAGTACAAACGTCAACTACAAATCCACCTTCAGACTCCGTTTTATGGTCTGTAAATTAGCTAACTGCAGAGTGTATCAATAAACATGATATAGGTAATGTTTAATGAGGACCAAGCACACTCGGCCCATTAACACTCTTTTTGCAATATAATCATATTGTTGATATCAACTGCATAATATGAGCAGCCTTATCAGAAGCAGTGAAGAAACCTTACTGGAGGCCACCTGGTTCTGTACTTAGAAGGCTGGAAACTTCCTGTTGACTGCAACACCAAATTATTTCTGATACTAAAACACTCGAAGCAGCACCTTTGACTTCTCCACACTGAACACTGAAGGTTTAATCATTACCCCTTGAACAGAAATGCTCGTCTCACCTGAGGTGTGAGGAGAATGGTCACCATCCAGGCCAGAAGCTAGCCTCTCACCGTGGGCCCCAAGGACCCCCATGGGCAGAGCTTGGTCCCCAGAGGCCAGGTCAGCCTCGGGCTCCTCACTAACAGGGAAGGAGATGTCACTCATGGGCTCTTCCTTGATCCTCGGGGGTTTGGAGTCCTCCAGAGCCTTCTCTGGATTTACTAGTCGCTCATATTCCTCTGAGAGATCCTTACTCACCTGGAATAGAAGTATCTTTTTAGTCCCATTTGACTGGTGACAGCTTGACGATAAAGAGCATGTCCATGATCCAACCCATTGTGAAAGCAGAGGTCTATGATTCGCCAGGCACAGACACAAAGGATCAGCTGATCACTTGTATATCTTTATCATGTCTATCTTTGTCATGTTGGCACTAAAAACAAGGAATCTCTCAGTTTAGTTTCTGTCTTGCCCACAGGTTTCCATACACTCCATTGTTATTACTTGTACACAGTTCTTTCCAAATTGTTGAATTGTTGTGGTGGTAAAGCCAAATTTGATTATTTTCATTATCATTTAACGGGCTGACTACTTTTCACGAAGAAACAAATAATGGAGGAGGTGGGTGCAATGGCGAGACTTTATTTTGATTAATGGTTGTTGCTTTTTACCTTTCCAAAATAGGCTAGTAAACTGATTGGACTAATGTGTGTAATCAGTGTCATTATCAGTGCAGTCACCTTAAACATGAAATACTGAATGTCGCCTTTGCAGCACAGTGTTGTGTCAATGCTCATTTTTCCCCTGAAACTTAGAGATGCAGTTTGTAGGATTTAGGAGGATCTTAATGATCATAATTAGGTTTTCGCTGGCGTTTAATCAGCTAACACTAAGAACTGTTGCATTTTCGTCACTTTAGAATCAGACTTTATATCTACAGAGGGAGCATGTCCTCTCCAAAGAAGTCCGCTATATTGCACTGTCACGTTTCTACAGTAGTCCAGAATAAACAAACCAAACACTAGCTGCTGGACTTTCAAGTTTTTTGCATTTTTAGTGGCCACCATAGGAGAGGATGAGACGAGGGGTGTTCAATTGGTTGCAAACTACCAGCACATGACATTTAATAAGCCTAATTATTATTATATTATTTCATAAAAATGTTATTATCATTTTTTCTGACTTTTGCAGGAACACTGTTTATTTCAAACGAGGTGGGGTATCTGCTACAAAATGCTGCCGGAAATGCTGTCTTCCTTTGTCTTATTTTGTGCAACCAAAACCCAAAGACATTCAATTTCAAGTAATAAGAATAATAATTAAATAAATATCTGAGGAAAAGTAGCAAATCCTCACATTGGAGAAGATGGAACAAGAGAGTGTTAATCGTCTTAATTAATGATTAAAATGGTTGAGAATTAATTTTCTTTAAATAGACTTTTCAATGAGACCAGTGACAGACAGTATGAAGAAAACTCTACTGCTTGACTACTCCATAGCTTCAACTGTCTCCTGCCAAAAAATGTTGTTGAGCTCCCTAAATAAATAGAAATGGGCAATATAGATAAAATCCTTTCTCAAAGTATACATGTGTGACCAAATCTTGGATGGTTGACAGATGTATATCATTTTACAGAAAATATTGTCCACCCTATGAACAGTTACCACTCCAACCCCACCTGCAGCATGTAGCTGTGATAGTCCTTGATCCGCACTTGCCAGAAGCGCTGCAGGGCCAGCACGCTGCCGATGCCAACCTCATGGAACACTTGCTCCACTACGTCTGGGAAGGGACTGGCTCCGAGCCGAGCCTCCCGGTCCACCGCCACTCGCAGCAGGCGGGTGACACGCGTGTAATGCTCGTGTACCAGATCTGTCAGGGTCTCCAGCACGCTCTCCTGGGCTGACTCAAAGCCAGCATGGGCCAAGACGGTGGCCACTGACTGATAAAGGAGCTGCCTGCAGGAGGGCCAACTCAGCTCTGTAACAGGCTCGCCTTTACCCCTTATGACAGAGGAGATGAAAGGAGATAAATGATTACCGGTTGCTTTATTTGATTCATATTTAATATCTAAACTTTAAACTTTAAAATTGAGATGCTTTACTGGCTGTGTAACATATTCAAATTGCAAAGAAAGGAGTGCAGTATCTTGGCCCAGGTACACAGTCAGATTAACTTACTTATAAAAGTCACTTTCGGGGTCACTGTGGCGGAGTTGGAAGGGCTGCCGCGGGGCTTTGCTGTCCACAGGTAGCAGGTCATCTGGCATGACAGGTGGGGTGGGAGGACACAGAGGCAGGTTGGTATCAGCCTCCTCCAGCCTGCTGCCACCCTCTGAGGAGGCAGAGCTCTGACCCTGAGCCTGGGCTTGGGCTGCTGCCAGGAGACCGCGGAGGCGGCGGGTATGCTGACACAGCTGCACTGTGTGAATGGTTAGGCTGCAAGGCTCTGAGGGGATGTCCAGCATTGTGGTGGGCCTCGGACGCTGGGCTGAGGGCTGGTGCAGGGGAGGGTCCTGCATTTCCACTGAGCGAAACTCACGCTGGAGCAAGTCAAAGGAGCTGCGGCTGGGAGGGGCGCCTGCAGGTCCAGGGATCTCACCCCAGTAACGCATCATGATGAGTGACCCGAGTCAAAATCTGAAAATTGGAAAAGTGGAGAGGAGGTTGGAGTTACCATCATAACCAAGGATGAAGTGGGTGTAAACAACATCGAATTAAAAAGAAAACTCTATTTACATTTTCAAAATGTTTTTGTGGATACAGAGTGGCAACTAAGCTATAGGTGCTGATGCAAATCACGGCATTTATTAGTTAATTACCATCTGCACGGTGACAAACATACACAACTCAGACAACGCTTGAGCACCTGTTACAACAACGTACATTGTGATCATATCGGCACACATTTGACTAACCACTTCCATGTTTTATAGAAAATATTAGACATAAAAATCGGATCACGCTGCCGTTAGACTGTGGGAATAGCAAGTGATTTGTGTAAGCTATGAAGTCAATGTTTAACAAGTATATCCGTTAGCCGAATAGCAAGACAACACAGACTGTCAGATGTATGAATGGTGTTTGGTACGCATGCAGGAGCGCACAAGGGAGAACGCGTAAGAAAACAACTGTAAAAAGCAACGGCTCAGCTACAAGGAAGATTGCAAAGTACGCAGCATGCATGTTAAGCTATTCA
The DNA here is from genome assembly GCA_900302685.1 of Spondyliosoma cantharus. Taxonomy (NCBI): domain Eukaryota; kingdom Metazoa; phylum Chordata; class Actinopteri; order Spariformes; family Sparidae; genus Spondyliosoma; species Spondyliosoma cantharus. The sequence continues at coordinate 25,125 of OMLP01011611.1, read as the reverse complement.
AATGATCGGTATAATAAGAATTCGACTGGGACTCACATTATAAACAGCTAGGTGAAGCGTCTGTTGATAATAGAAACATCTTCGAAGGAAGTTGCACAGGAAACAAGCTTTCTCGTCCTTGTCGCAAAAAAAACCGGGCGAACACCTTCTGAACAAGTAAGTTCCGAGACAAACCATTTATTTCGACTGTTATACAGTTATGAAATCTATAAACATGCCGTGTAGTCATGTTTCAATCATTTTTCAATTACTTGTATGTCTCATTCATATTGTTTATTAACTGTTTGAGTGAGTTTTCACCGAGGTTTAGAAAACCCGGGCGAAATTCACAGTCACACCAAATAAACATGGCCACCTCCCCGCCGTCAGACGTGTGTGTCAAAAATACGGATGAAAAATTGAATTCTGCAATGGAAACGGACGAGTGTTCAGCCGCTGAGAATGGAGGTGAACTTAAAAACAAAGACGTACACAACACGGAACCACAAACAGAGGACACTTTTAAGAAACCGGCTCTTTTCGCCGCACCGTCACTCACCAGCAAGCGCAGCAACGTCGCTGCTCCGTCCAAAGCACCAGCAGCCGAAACAAAAACTGTGACAGAAAACAACAAAGCTGAAGTTTCAGACGCTGCCAGAGAGGATTCTTCAGTTCCTGTAACGGAAAACAAAACGACCGAAAAAGGCAAAGAAGAGGACCCAAAAGACGCCAAAGAAAAGCATGTGGCTCCTGTCAAAGCCAAGCCAGAAGCTAAGCCCAGGGTGCTTCCTCCTAAAGGGCCCCCGGCTGGTAAATTCCCCCCTATCCCGTATACAGAGCCTCCTTGGGGCGGCAAAGCACCAGATACCCCCTATGCCCTGGAAATTCTTAAAAACGGCACTATAGTGGACACGGTGCCCCTCACACAGAACAGTTATTTCGTGGTCGGACGTTTACCTGTGTGCGACGTCTCCTTGGAGCATCCCTCCATCTCCAGGTACCACGCAGTGATTCAGTACCGCAGACACGCTGGAGAGGGAGAGTCTGTCGGAGAGGAGACAGGGTTTTACATCCACGACCTGGGCAGCACGCACGGCACCGTGGTGAACAAGAACAAGATCCCCCCGAAGACCTACATCAGACTACGTGTGGGACATGTCTTAAAGTTTGGTGGGAGCACGAGGCTTTTTATCCTGCAGGTAACTGATGATGGTTTGTGAGCAGTAACTGGACTGATGAGGACACTGAGGATAACAGGACCGCTCTCATCAGTGCACACCAAAGTAGGAATAGGCCACTGTATTAGGGATGCACGATGATTATTGACCAGATATCGGCTGTTATTAGGTAAACCTGCTGATATCTGCGAAATCTAGCCGATAAGTAGAGCTGATGATTCAGGGCAATTTAATTTCTTTGAGACGCTTCTTTTTTATTGTTACACTTTCAGAGGTAGACAACGTGACTGAAATATGTGAAACGTGTTCCACAAGGGTTCAAAGAGGAGGGAAAAGTCCGTTTGAACACAGCAAATGTTATGATAACCGTTAATATGAAACCATCCATCTTTGCTTACTACATTTTAACCTTTGTTATCCTCAGGTGTTCTTAAACTACAGGCGAACTTACAATAATGTTACTACATACGCAAAGATAAAAAGTATACACAAGCTCAAGAGAAACAAATATGTTATTCAGCTCATACCATTGTCATCATACTAAATAATACTAATAACACCAATTTATCATTATTATTATTATTATTATTATTATTATTATTATTATTGTCAGCTGCAATGACCCTTAAACCAATGAACACAGAGAGGTTATGTTTGTTGTTTGAACAAATGGTTTATTCTAATTTCACAAAATAATATGTCCTCCTGACAGACATTGAACTTGATATAAACTTGATGTAGAAATATTTATAATATAACACTAATACAATTTATTCAATAACATAGATAAGCAGATATACATCAATTTCCATACCATGGAAAGCCTTAATAGCCTCATCACCTTTTCCCATTTCCTCCTTCCACAGGGTCCAGAGTTTGATGAGGAGGAGGAGTCTGATCTAACAGTGACAGAGCTGAGAGAGCGAACCCGAAAACAGAAGGCAGAGCTGGAGAGGAGGATGATGGGAGATGGTTCTGATGATGACGATGAGAAAGAGGAGGAGGAGAAGGGGCAAGGCGGGGAAGGGGAAAGCAACAAGAGTAGGAGCAAACTGTCAAATGAAGACTCAGGCTGTTCCTGGGGAATTGGTGAGCTGGTTTGGAGGATTATGCCACAGCACGTTACGTGTTATCTGTGTTGACTTAGTGCTGTGTTGTCATATTGTGTGTGTTGCTGTCAACTTTCTCTGAAGGCTAGTAACTATAGACGCACATTAATCCTTCTGTTCTCTCCTTTGCTTTCATTTCATCTGTCTCCATAAATCCCCCTCCAGCTGAGGAGGCTGTTCCTGAGGAAGACGAAAATGAGGAAAACCCTTTTTCAACAGAGTTCCAAGAGGACCAGGAAGCTGCCTACCTGAAAGACCCAAAGAAGGCTTTGCAGGGCTTCTATGACCGGGAAGGTGTGAAGACTGCTTTAATCCACAGATGTCTAGTTCTTCTGTTGTTATTGTTATGTTCTTAAGTCAATTTAATTTCTTGACCTCAACTTTGACATCCTTTATTTTAGGTGAGGAGCTGGAGTTTGAGTATGAGGATAAAAGCCATGGCAGCTGGCTCTGCAGAATAAAGTAAGTGACATGAAACCCCTGATATTATGATTTTAAAGATTACAAAAGAAGTTTCACAGTCACACAGTTGATGCCGATGTTTCTGTCAGGCTTCCTGTGGACGATGCCATGGGGCGGCAGCTGGTTGCCGAGGTGACCCACACAGGAAAGAAGAAAGACGCAGCCATCCAGTGCTGCCTGGAGGCTTGTCGAATGTTGGAAGCCAGGGGGCTGCTGCGCCAGGAAGCAGGTGTGAATTATGATCCCACTATCTGGAGATCTTGTAGCTTCTAGTTAGGAGTATTGCGGTGATAGTTTTTCCTGTCATACGTCTCATTTCTAGTGTCGCGTAAGCGCAAGAAGAAGAACTGGGAAGATGAGGACTACTACGACAGTGACGATGACACCTTCCTGGATCGAACCGGCACTGTGGAGAAGAAGAGGCAGGAGAGAATGAAAAAGGCGGGAAAGATTGAGGAGCGGCCTGAAACCTACGAATCATTGGTAAAAATCTGCTTTTGTTTATACACGACTGTGGAGAATCACAGTATTTAATGTTCAATCTGCACCTTATAATAGTGTCTCTGTGCTGGAATTTCTAACTTTTATATAATGCCTTGAAAAATATTAATATTCAACACCATTGGTAGTGCAGGGAAAATTGACTCAAGATTGCATTGCATAACATTTCTGATTGTTATGAAAAGATAGATTTAACAAGGCTTGTGCACTATGTGTAAAGGACAACCACATCTAAGGTAGTTTACCTTTGACCATAGTCAAGTATTTTCTATCAACTGAAATCTGCTGCCTGAGTTATCTAAGGCCTGATAGCTCTGAGGGGGATTAGCTAAATAATAGCAACAAGACATGACCTCACATTTATCAACACAGTTTACTTGGCCACCTTGTTTGAAGTGATGTTGAAACAGGAACTGTCACCAACCTCTCAAAATTCTTGACAGAGGTTGGCCTGTTGGCACTTTAGGTGCATCGCTAATTTTGTGTTAATGAGTTAATGAGTAGTGAAACCCTTTCAAATATTCAGGTTTGATATGCAACACCACCTTATATTAATCACGTTTGTCTTATTTATACTTTGTGTCCAGCATGATTGAAACTGCACACATCATCTGTGTAATGATATGTAATTATAAACAAGACCCAGAGTCTACAACCATGCTCGTGAGACTGTACCCTGAGCTAAACTCTAAAATCAGCATGTTACATGGTATAGAGTGACCATTTTCACTTTCTTAGTTGAGCATGTTGGCATGCTAACATCTTCAAATCAACACGAAACCAAAATACAGCAGATGCTGATGACAAAGTCATTGTCTGGTCATAAACCAAACTTGCCCTGGTGATGACAGTAATTGAAGATTTCATGGAAGTCCATTCAGTAGTTTTTTGAGACATTTCATTCACAATCACAAATGTCAAACTGTGGTGACACCAGAAGAAACAACGGGGGAATCACCAAAGTCAGAAGATTTCACTTTCTGTTGCAAATGTAATTCGACTGGCGAATAAACACAACATTGTCAGCCTTTAGAAGGCTTAGCTCACTCCCCTGTGGTGACCACAGTCTCATAAATCTCACAAGAGGTGCCCATGTCTCCTCTCTGTCTAAAAATGTAAATGAAGCTGCTCTGTGTTCTGAAAATAATATAAGAATCAACTTCACGTGGCTTTGGAAACAACTCCATCATGTGAGGTGTATTTATGTAAGCTGCACTATATTGTTAGGCATACTGTACGCTTCTGTGGTAACATTCATGTATTTGATTTTCATGTAGGTGGCCAAACTGTCAGAGGTGGAGAAGGAGCTGGCAGAGACACAAAAGAAGCTCAGTGCTAATAGGGGAGGTGAGTCATGATCGCCTGCCTGTAGTCAGATGCCACACTACCTATAGATACATGTGCTCTTTGTTATTATATGTTTCGTCTCTTTCATCTTAGACTCCTCCGGCTCTTCTACCGAGGACCCGCTGGATGCCTTTATGACTGCAGTGCGAAGTGAGGCAGCGATGGATGCCGTGGAGCGCAGGAAGCTTCATGTGCATGTAGCTGACTTGCGCAAAGATGCCCAGAGGCTGCGCAAGCTGGTTGAACTCACACGGCCTGCCCAGATGCCGTCACTGCTGCCGAGGTTAGAGATGGTGCTGCCATCACTGGTTGTTTAAGAATACCTGAGAAATCTTATTTTAAACAAATATCAGCACATTTTCATGTTGATGATATAAACAACAAGACTTGTGAAGTGTTTTTTTATCTACTGAGAAACATTCTCTTGAGTGATGAAACCTTTGGGAAAATCCACATTTAAACACGTATTTCTATGTGTGTTGGTGTGATTGTGGTAGCTCAGAGCAAGAGAAGCCTAAAAAGACCTTACCACTGTTTGGTGCCATGAAAGGAGGAAGCAAATTCAAACTGAAGACTGGCACCATTGGAGTATGTGTTGTTTCTCATGTTTGGTAACTCAGTTGAATCATCCGACTCCTTCATTCCTCTGAAAATATTGCATTTCTTTTCTGTCTTTTGCTCATCCTCTGTTTTCACTATTGATATTTTCTTACCTCTTCTAGAAGTTGCCTCCTAAGCGCCCAAACTTGCCCGCAGAGCTCTTCAACATGAAAGCACTTCCATCAGGTGGAGAAGAGGAGGAGGAGGAAGAAGAGGAGGCGGAGGAACAGAAAAATGAGGATAATGATGAAGAGTGTGCAACGATCACAGAGATGAATGTTGACTCAGAAGAGTGTAGTCCATCTGTGTCTCAAGAGAGCTCTCAGGCTGCAGGGCAGCAAAGACGGCAACCAGCAGCTCCGTCCAAAGAGCCGAAAGGTAAAAAGACTGAACCCACTGAAGGAGGAAGGGTTTTTAAGTAGACATTAAAGGAAAAGTTCACCCAAAAAAGAAAACATAATCATTATCTGCACAGCCCCATGCAGATGGAAAGTTAAGTGAAGTGTCGTAGTGCACAAAACATTTCTTGAGCTCACAGCAGTGCTGCAACATTCTCTACACAGCTGAAGTAGATTTGGAACTGTTTTAAAATGTAAACAAAACCCTGGAATAAAAAGCATAAAATGGCTCCATAAAGCTCATTTGGTGTAATCCAAGTCTCCAGAAGCTCTGAGATCAGCCCTTGAAAAGACATTATTTACACCTTTTTTAAAGCCAAAATCTTCCCTGTAGATGCCAAACTTAAATGATTAGCACACATCCCATCTGAAGTCTGTGCAAGAGCTCCCCGTGTCGAGGGTGGAAATGTTCTGTGGCGTACCAAACTCCCCCCAACTTTCCATTAGCATGGGGTCAAGTAGATAATGACTGGATTTTTCATTTTTGTATGATCTTATCCTTTAATGCAGAAAAACAGGAGGAAGTGTACCCTCTGTATTTTGGTTTTCTGATTTCTTCTTAGTATGTTTAGAAGTTTCAATATCAATTTAATCTGCCACTGGGTGGCAGTAGATATGTAATACATACATGCTGTTGTCTATGTTTTCATATAAGTAGAAGTAGTTTTTCAAATGGGTATTATTATTTTTTACAGTACTACAAAGCAGTCAGCTAATGTGTAATGTTACAGTTAGAGGTACTAATCTTGACTGAAAATGATAGAAATATTACACATGCAAAGTAAATTATAAATGGAATGTTGATTTATTTTAAACTTGTAGATCAGTGTTTATGCTATAATTACACTATATTTTTGTTTGTATGACTTCATATTAGAGCAAAGCCACAAACAGAGGAGAGATGAAGAGGCTGCTAAAGCAGTGGAGCAGGTTCCTCAGTGCAGCAGCAACAGCAAGGCTGCTGCCTCATCCAGTCCAGGTGGGTCCTATGTTTCATTGTCTCCATCTTAATTTATGCTTTATCCAGTGTTGGTTATTGGTGATAATCTCTAATGTACTCTACCTACATCTACATAGAGCACAAAGCAGAAGGCGACGGGGAGCCAGCAGCACAGCCTGGACCCAGAAAGAATTTGAAGAAGAAAGTGATGGGCCCCAGCAGGGTAGCCCCCCTCCCCCACAAACACACACACACACACACACACACACACACACACATATGAGATAGCACATTTAATTCTATCAGAATTACAGAAAAGTCTGACAAAATTAATTGTGTCTCCACAGCCAGCAGTGCAGCTCTCAGAACGGTATCCAGAGGACGACCCTGATTACTGTGTGTGGATGCCCCCTGCAGGTAAAACACCTGACCTCATCAGACTATTTGCATTGGTTTTGCAAGACTGACTTACTGACCAGTTGACCATGTCCTTAGGTCACAGTCAAGGTTATAAAGCATGCAGTTTAGCCTTAACCTTACTGCTCTTCGTTCTGACCGGTGAGATATAAATACTTTGTCTAAGTCTTTAACCCCTTGTCTGGACAAGTTTTCAAACCTTGTAAATGGAGGCAATATCTTGGAGTCAGTTATGAAAACAAACTGTGCAACATAAAGTAGGTTTTTAGGATAACTCAATTGGGTAACATTTTGTATTAAGGTCCTTTGTAAAATATGTAATATGGCTCTTTTAAGTCCTCATAAGATGCTAGTTGCCAGTCCTAAGACGATATAGGTGTTAATAATAGCATAATCAACACATTTACTATAGTGTCCTTTTCTGCAGCAACATTTTCATTTTCACTGACTTATTGGGGCAGCTGTAGCTCAGGGGGTAGAGCGGGTCGTGATCAGAAGGTCGCTGGTTCGAATTCCAGCTCCCCCTGGCCGAGCTCAGCTGCATGTCGAAGTGCTTGAGCAAGATACTGAACCCCAAATTGCTCCTGATGTGCAGTTGGCCCTTTGCATGGCAGCCTCTGCCATCAGTGTATGAATGTGTGTGTGAATGGGTGAATGTGGCAAGCATTGTAAAGTGCTTTGAGTGGTCAGTAGACTGGAAAAGCGCTATATAAATGCAAGTTTATATATTTACCATTCAATTCAATTTGATAAAAGTAAACTTTGAAATGGGTGCTAGATCGAGCTTGGATTCAAAGTCTGAACTACTTGCACTACATCATGTTAGGATGTTAGGGGAGCTGTACTGTACTCCCAGTCAAATGGTTAAAATTGTTCAAAGGATTTTAAAAAGGACTGTATGTACACCGTTTTCTTTCAGGTCACTACTAGAATAGGTGTACGTCATCATTTTACATTACTGTGTAGTGCTGAAAAACTGTATACTCCCCCGCCTAACCCCTCGGTTCCACCAGATAGTTGTTCAGTCCAGCTGATTCACTCTAGTCTATGTGTTAACTTCCACCGGGTCCACTGCGTTACGTATCTGCTCCGTCCCAGCTCCGGCAGATACGGAGGACTTCTTTTTTGGCGGATGCCGGATCCACGACGCAGCAATTCAGCCAATTTCAGCAAAGAGCAGACATAACATCCGGTTAATTTTAAAAATAAAACTCTCTGTATTGACGCCATCCCAAAAATCTCCCAAAAGAGACAAATACAAGCTCTTCTTCTAATCCTTCGGTTGGGAACAGTTCATGTTGTTTTGTTTACAACACATACCTGTAACTGTGGCTGCCGTGAAAATTATTGCGGGAGCTCTTCGGTCTCGCGACTCCAGCCGTCCGACAGTGCTGCACCAAAACGCAACCAGTGGGGGTTGCCGGACGACGGATGCCGTAGCAAAACCGGACCAGAGCCGGAACGCAGCAGACATGCATCCAGTGGAATCGCGAGTTACACTCTTATTTTAAGCTCTTGTCTCTTTAAGGCCCCCCCTCCTGAAAAGCCAGTCTGCTCTGATTGGTCAGCTCACTCACACCTGAACCAGCACTGCTAACAACAATAGCACAGCTATACTAAATCAATTCATGTGACATGGCCTGTGTTCAAAATGATATACTAATGTACTGCCTACTCCAAACTCAATCAGTATATACCACATACTGCCTACTAAACAAATGTTTAAGTATGGTATTGCCAGCAGACCATTCCCACTCAAGTATAGACTAAATCAACATCACATTACCATCTCCTCCAGACATCCATATACCTGCGACCATTCAAACTATTTGAATCAGAGATGGAACCGTGTTAGCAGTTATTGTCAGTTTGCTTTAATCATCAATGTCTCTGGCTCTTTACATTATCTTATAAAGTTTACTTAAAGCAACGCTCAACTATAATAATGCAAAATAAACAGAATAAATGCATTACAGTAGACCGAAATGTTGTTTTGCATGCACTGGAACAAAAAATAAAAAAGGCTAATTGGTCTCCTTGAAGCCCTTTATTCAGAATTTAGTTTTTGTGAGAAGGTAATGCAACATGATTTGGTATGTAACTGTGAACCCTTTTGATGCTTCATCTTCTTCTTTCTTACCTGTAGGTCAGACTGGAGATGGCCGCACATCCCTAAATGACAAGTATGGCTACTGAGTTCCTGTGTCGCTGCTCCAACAACTTTTATACCGCAGATAATACCTGCACCACAAAGCCTCTGGCCTCCTTAACCCCGACCATTAACCCTCTCCACCCATCCCAGTTCCAGGAGCCTGAAGAAATGGGTGCCTGTAACAGACTGGGCACAGATAATAATGCTGCACCTTTTTTTTCATCTTTGGGGGATATTTGCATTCTACGACTGCCATAAACAAAAGGCAAACCATTCCAATTCACATTAAACTGGTGTGCTTGGGGATCTGCCCCCCTCAGAGCAGACACTGGGCAGTCAGCCTGCTGGCTCTTTCACTAACGACAATAATAGAGATGGGTCAAACTTGAATTTTGTCCCTTTTTTTATTTGAATTCTATATCATCCAAGCAGAAAATAGAAAGAGACCGAGCAGGAGTGGTAACTGATCTGAATTCAGCTTTCTGGTCTTTGGAAGTTTCTCTTTCAATCCAAATCCACCTGATATCCAATCTGTATCCCTCCCCTATTTGGCTTCAGTCGATCGCTGGCATAACCTTTTTTTTTTTTTTCTCAAACGAGAGTGTGTAGTGAGAAGGAAGAAAGAGAGAGAGCATTGAAGCAGCTTTTCTGACCATCTGGACACTTGGATGGCTTACTGGATGAAACGCAAGCTGATAATGACTCAAGCTAAGTGGAGTGTGTGTCTGTCTACACCAGCATACACACACACAGCCCAACCTTCTCAAAGTTCTCTTTTTAACAAGATTGTCTTTATGAGTGAGTAAGCTATTGGTGTGTGTTTGCCTCAAGCAGGATTCCTCACTGTGAAATCCCACTCAGTGCTGTTCTGTTGGTTTACTGCCATACTTTCCACCCTCTTTCCTGTCGCCTTTTCTCAAAACACAAAGTAAAGAAATGTAAACTGTATTTTGTTATATAAATGTGTAATAAAATTGTCTGTACATAACTCAGGAGTTGCTCTGAGCTTTTTACACACTTCACATTCACCCTGTTATTTTCACTCTTCCCTAAATCCGTCCTCTCTAGTGTTCACTTCTGGGCCTTCTTCACACCCAGCGCTCAGCTTTGACGTCAGAGTTTCTTTCCGACTCTTTCATGCCCTCTCACACACAAAGAGCGTTTCTCAGGGTATGATCTGGCACAAAGAGGCTCGTAGTCTTGGCTCTAGATCTTTGCCGAGATGTTCTGTGCTGTGACCTACTAATCAGTGATGGAAAGCATCCCCCCAAACACATGAGAGGAGTCCTCTGTCTCTCCACCTGGCAAATTCTCCAGATGATGTTCCAGTGATAAAACATAAGCCTGTGCACTCTGTCAGTCAGATTAGTGCAGCTCTAAAGATGCACAGGGTGTCTGCAGGTATCAGACACTTAAATATAATGCTTTTCAAGACCATTTTACCCAAATTTAAGACTGCTTTTAGGGCAAATTTTCTTTTTCTTATTCAAGTATGAAGCTAAGTAGTATATGTGGTTTTGTGCATAGGTAAGTTTTAATGTTGGAATATGGTTATTACAGTCAGATTAGTTTATGTTTTTCAACAAGTTAAGTTTAATTTTACTGAAAAATAGCAATTCAGTCTCCATCTACTCACCCATGGGTGAGTAGATGGAGACTGAATTGCTATTTTTCAGTAAAATTAAATATTTTGTGAACTTTTTGTTTATGATTCGTAATATCAGACATGAAGACTTCCTTGTAGAAGGGCTGAACCCATTTTCCCAGAAAAGAAAAGCAAAAATTGATGCATGGAATTAGATAAAATGCTTGTGGCAAATACAACCTTCAAATTTAAGAGTAATTTGTGACTTTAAAGGCCTAGTACTGAAGACTGAATTGAAGACAGATTAAGGCTTTTTAAGGAGCTGCAGACAGCCTGTGTGCAGCATTGGATTTAGTAGCTGTTTCAACATAGATCCTGTGAGATTCACATGCATCAATCACATGCATAACATACTATAAGTATCTGTGAAGTACAGATGTTTGATTTTTAAAGAAATCAATGTAAATTGTCTTGGTTAGGGGTAACCACATGCCAACAGAGCACCTTCAGTGTTCCTTGGCAAAGAAAAGTATCTTGATGGTGATTTGAGTAGAGATGATCTGATAAACCATTATTTCCTTCCCATACCTATACCTGAACTTTGTGTATCGACTGATACCATTTACCAATCCGATACCAATGTCTTAAAAATGTATATTAATATTGGCTACCTACACAGTAACACGTGTCTTAAGTTGTATACAGGTGTACAGAATGCTGCTGGAAGTAATAAGGGGTCCTGTTTCCATTCAACCAACTATGTGGTAAGTCATGAATAGACTGATTTACTCACTGATGTCAATTACAGCCCTTTCAGCTCTATCAGAGGCATTTATAATCCTGGTAATCAGATTAACCCTAATTGGAGACCATTGTCAATAATAATATATCATATACTGAGGCCACAGGGCATTTATTGATTTTGTGCAACAATGGACACAAACATGTCACAATGTTACATTCACTTCGGCGAAATCTTAGTTACAGTGGTGACATTGTGTGGAATCAATTGATCAGCTCATTTCAGGAGCTGAGAACTACCTCAAGTTTCATTCAATACAACAGGAATGTGATTTCAAGGCATTAAGAGATCTTAAGAAAACACTGGGATGTCTTAGATATACCAGCGGTCCTCTTCTACCTAGAAAGTAATGAGGTACAATATTGGAAAAAATAAAATAAAATGGCACACTACAAGAGGGCTATGCTTAACACAGCACCAATTACACTTGCCAAATGCGCAGCAAACTATTGTCATACTTCCTTCCACATACCTCTCTTTCTGCAAAACAACGGAATTCATGCAAGTAAAGAGGATACAAGTACTTAACTTTGACACGGACTAAAAGTGACACATTCATTAAGAAACGTATATCATCAAAAGGTCAACTATTCAACTACATACATGTCATACATGTTTGTCATAGCTGGTCATGACCTGCGTATTCAATGACACATCCAAAGAAGCAGTTTTTCAGACAGACGAATGTGACCACTGTCTATGTTCATCTCAACAGTAACAAGATATCAGATGACTCAGCTTGCCGCGTTTAGTATATAACGTTACTAAGATCCTTACAAGATGTCCAGTAATGACATCAAAGGAAGAAACCTTGGAACCATTTGATTGTCTTACATGCATTATTTCCCTTGAATCTTGATCCAACCCAGAAATAGATCCAGGTTTTAAAATGGTTGGCCTTGTCCCTTTGTACCACCTCTGGTCCGCAATCCATGTTTGTTTCTTGATCAGTCTTTCTCCAATCACAGGATCTTTTCACAGACATAAGCCAAGTATCCCTACATGTGTTGTATTGAGGCCATTTTATTCTCCACATGTTTCTGTTGATTTCATGTGCAGAAAAGTAATCAAAGTGACAGCGTTACAGGGTGGGATTACCTGAGTGTGCAATAGTTCGACCATCAAACAAATGTCTTTCTAGCAGTCAGTTTCAGAACAGTCACTCCATGGTCTCGCTGCAGAAGCCACAAAAAAAGCAGCCGTCTGGGAATGAAGAGAGGATTATCTGGTGGTGGATTCATTTTCTTATGAGCAGGGAGGATCCTCAGACGGGGTCAGGGGGCTGCAGGGGGGCACTGTGCTCAAGGAGCGGAAGGCGAAGATGGACGGGTCGTAGGTGTACCTGGGCGGAGGGCGACTGCCGGTCAGATTCTGGGAACACAGAAAGAGAGAGACAAGTGGTCAGTGAGGTGGTGAGTGACAGGCCTGTCACATGTAGGTGTTTGGGTTAATCCAGCTTTCAAGCTTTATGGGTTTGGAAATGGCAAGGATTACCTGCTGCCTGTGAGTTATGGTATTATTGGTCGGTTACAGTATGTCACTTCATGTTGGTAGCAACAGCAGTTTTTCCCCTTAACAGCAGAAAAGTGTGGCTGTGTCATACAGTGGGGAAATATGGTCTTAGAATAATATTCTTAGGCTGCATTGTAATATACAGTATTTATTTCTCAGTATTTTCTCCTCATAAATGCCAGTACTGTGTGAAAAAATCAAAATATCACAATATTTTTGAACAGATACCTCAATATTGATATTGCGACAATACTGTAGATTACAATTGACAATTGTGACTTTGAAAAATATTAACACAAAGGGATTTTCATAATCCTCAGTAATGTGGAAATCAAGTGCATTTTTATGCGCCATGGTTCACGCTTCTTCCCAGCATTGGGCGCTTCAGCAACACAGGCTACGCCCTCGCAAACACTCCCTTGCTGTACCTGATTGGAAGAACGCCACTCATGGGCTGTCTACTCTGGGATATCAAACCGAACCAACATGGTGGCTTGTTTAAAAAGTTTCTCTTACATTACAAAAATTGTTCACCTAAATGTGTTTCTGAAGACATTTTAGGCAGAAATAAGCCATGCATTTAAATCTGTCTTCATTTTAACTCAACAGCAGGTAAATGAGACCTAGACCTCAACTTTATGCAAATGCAGAGTGGGGACCACGATGCCCCATCTCTCAGAACAAACACAGCGCTACCAGAATGGATTGCACGGCTGCTTATTATAGTGTTATCAAACACACAGCAGGGTTATGTTGCCCACTGACAGCAAACATGGATTTGTAAAAATCAGAAACGTCCCTGTCGGTGGTGAGTTTACTGTGCCCTTTCAAATTTCAACAGTTCTTGGGCTGAGTAGCCCAGCAGTGATAGTAAGTATAGTATAAGTAACATCATGAGAAGACGTCTGTCGTAGTCTTCTCATGATGTAGCACTCAGTTAAGTTTGTCATTTGCGACAGTCATACATCTTTTTCACCCTGGAGGCGTCCCCAGAGGATCTCAGTTCATCCCAAATACATTTTCTATAGTAAAAGACAAGCCATTTTACACCATAACAATATTCAAAATCCAACACGATATATAGTCTCATATTAGGATAACTATAAAATCTTGATATTGTACGGCCCTACTGTGTGATAGTATTGAAAACTGAACTAGCAGTGGTGGGAAAATTACTGTGCCCTGTTCGAACATTTTCACACTGATCTTTTTCATTTACCCTGCAGGTTGTGTGACATAAATACTTTTCCACTAACAGAGCCCCCCCCCTTTCTGAGCAGAACCTCGCTTCTCGTGGCTCTACAAGCCCTCTGTCTAAAATTAGCCCTGGTCATTTTCCTCCCTGCAGGAAACGACAGGAAATGACTTTGTTGTATTTGGCAGTGAGGCAGCACTTTCTCCAGAGCCTGCTGAGGGGGAGTGAGGTTTCTTAGAAGGTGGACTGAGAAAGATTAAGACCCTGAGACAGATTCACAGTAATTAAGAGCTGATCCCATAGGGAAAACCTGAGGGTGTGTGTATATGGAGAGCTGTATATTCTCACTTTCAACCATTAACGAACACCTCTCCGACAACCGAGATTGATGCAATCCTGTAAGTGACTGATTCCACTGAGATGCTGAGAAAGTGCCCACTGCTGCTGGAAAAGTACCCAGTGACATCAGTGCATATAAAATAAGGCTCCATTAATGGGGCATGTGAGACTACAGGTGTTGCTATGACTTCAGCCAACATCTTAAGGGATTCAGTACTGACAACTGAGCTACAGTAACAAGGCAACAATTCCCAAAACCACTTAGAGTTGGTTTATCTACCAGTGTTAATATAAACAGGCAAAAATTGAGGGGTGGAAAAACAAATCATAGCCCAAGAACAAGTTAAAGTAAACTTGATGGATGTTCAATGTTGAGATGTTCTCCATATGGTAGCTGCGAGTCAGGCCAACTGTGGGGGAGAGTCATAGATCAGGATGGTTCCCTGTCCACGTTAGCCATCCCCACAGAGTAGTCCTGTGGTCACATCTGCAGTATGACGGACATTTAGAGTCCAGAGGGTCAAACAAAGTACAAGCCCTAAAAGTGCAAGGCTCTATGATGTGCGGAACGCTGAGCTAGTGAGATCTCAGTTGTCAGAATCAGAATTTCCTTTATTTGTCCCGCAAACAGGGACATTTTTTCATCCCAGCAGCCAAAGGACAGCGGTATTGTAATAAACAACAATAACAGAGAATAAACAATACAATAAAAAAGTAAGAAATAGACTCATATACATTGTATATAAATAATGTTTTACACTGTTAACAGTGTAATTGTAAGCAGTATGGCAGTGTGTTGTTGAATAATGCTAAATATGGGTATGGGAAATTGTCCAGTTAGTGCAAAAAACAGAGAAATGGGTTCTTTTATGACATAATGTCCTGGATGTGAACAGGTAACGATGTAAAATAACCAAACAGTCATACTTAAAATGTTAAGATATTGTGTTAAAATATTACTTTGATAAAAGTTAAGGTCATTGTACAAATAATACTGTCACACAGCGGTGAGGTTTTGTCTTGTCTTGGGTTTTTGTCTGTTGTTTTATTTTGAAAGTCTAACTCTCCTCTCGTTTCAGGTCACTTGCCCTTCCTCATGTGTCACCGGTCTAATGTCATCCCTGATCCCTGATTGTTTCCACCTGTTTCCCATTACCCTCATGTGTCTTATAGTCTGCGTCTCCCCTTATCCTGTGCCGGAGTGTTGTGTTTGTCACGCGCCCCAGCAATTGTCCACAGCCTTGTCATCGTCTAATAACAACAGTTTGTATTTCGAGTTTTGATTCCTCCTAAGTGAGTGACTTTTTGTTTGTAACCTTGTCAGATTTATTTTCTATCCAAGTGTATAGCCTTTTCTTTGTGTCTGGTGGAGTGCCTCTTTTGTTTCTTAACTTTTCATAGATAGTGTAGATCACGTTTTGTAGGCGTTGTTGCCATCCTCCATTTGGAGTGATTTTTTGTTCATAGTTTTTTCATAGCCGAGTGTGTTAGTGTAATTTAGTTTATAGCTGGTTTTCTGTTTCCTCTTTACGAGTGATTTTCTGTTTCGTTATCATTTTTTCTTTGAGGTCCTTTTCCCTCATTTAGCCTTGTTATTGTTCTTGCTCTTGTACTTTCAGATTCAGACTTAGTGTTTAACAGCCTGTTTGTTTCGTCACCGTGCTTAGGAGGCAAAACAAGAAATATTACACAATAAAAGCCTGCTTTAATTGACCCTATTTTCTGCATCTGAGTCCTTCGTTCTCGTATAGGCCTGACAGAAACCAAAAAAAAATCTTAATGTACAACGTTTGCCGAATCAACAGCTATGTCCAAATAGTTAAGAATGGGTTGTAGACAGTGTTGCACAAAGATTATAACGTTTTTCCTAACACAACAAGTCTAAGAATGTAGTGTTTTTTCGAGTCTGGTCATTTTTTTCACGGATGACAAAGAAGCCAATACTAGTAGTCTGTTCAAACAACTGCTGGGAGGGAAGATGCGCTTTAAACACGAAAAAACATGGATGCCACGTCATAGTGAGGCTTTTTACAAGGATCTATCTATTGTATCTAATGTTGAATTTACAAGAAGGCCCCAATGATTTAGAATTCACTGTAGCAGCTACACAAAGTTTGTTACATTTCTCATGCCACCACTTTTCTCATGATTCATTTAAGTGAGTCTGGGATATTGCCATTACTACTGACTCCACTTCACTACGTGATGCAAGCTGATGATTTTCATACACAAAACACGCACACACACAGCAGCCCACTTCTCACAACAACTTTATCAAGTAGATCACAACAGTTTTATCATTTAAATATGAAAAGGTATGACAGCTAGCGCATACTCCCAAGAGAGAGACTTACGTGGTCATTGTCACTGTCATTCACTAAACAATATGGTAGGTAGTTTTCTGGTTTCTTTAAACTTATTTATATCATTAATGTAGAAAAATACTCATAAGATGAAAAAAAATAAAACATTAAGTGTAATCATGATAGTAGTTATTTATTAGTGACCCCCACAGATGATTGATTTTACTGCTGGGAGCTCAGCTCCTACGTAACTCAAACCCAGTATATGAGTATATAAGATACGTTTACATACATTTTGCTTTATGTTTATTAATATTGCATCAATCCAAAACAATTACAAATACTCTGCAGAATAACACAATGTAGTGTCCATCGTTACACTTGTGAAGGTTAACTAAATAATGTTAATCGTCCTGCAAGCTGTAGCGACCCATTTACAGTTTGTCTCATGTAGAGTTGTCCAGGCGTCTCCATTGCAAACTATCAGCGTGGTCTACTTTTGGTGAGGGGGGGAGGAGGGCTCTCTGCATCAGCTGTGTGCTTGGCCAGCAAGTGGTATTTGAAACTCGACATACTCCAGTGGCAACTCAGTTCACATCGACAGTAAATGCAAATAACTTCGAGAGAACCATCTGGCAGGTCTTTGAAGCTGAACTGGCCACTCAAAAGACCCTTTTCTTTATCCATTTCTACTCAAGGAAGTTTGTTTCTTCTGCCATCCACAATGTTACTGCTGCAACACACACACACACACACGATTTGTGCGAGTACATCAACTTCATCAAATATGTTATACCTGAGTACCCAAACCCAAATCACCAAGGAGGGAAGCAGGATGGGAACTAAAAATTTATTTTTAAATGAAAAAAATCCTAAGAAAAATCCTAAGAATCCACAACCAAGAAGTGTCAATACTGAAAAATGCAAAGTTACAACATAAAAGCTTAAACAACCTAAAAACGAAGTACAATTCCATGAAAACACAAGGGACAAAAGTATAAAAAAAAAAAATATATATATAAAATATAATATAAGAAATATACCAGGAAGAGAAACTGGAGGAAAGAGTCTCAGGTGAAACACAGGAGAAAATGGCTGAACTGACAAAGACATGAAAGAGCACGTCGGCTAAATACACATAAGGGCTAAATAAGACACAGGTGAACACAGAAAAAGGGTGGGAAATCACACAATAGGAGGAAATAAAAAGCAACACATGGGGCAAAATTTCAAAGTAAAACAGGAAACCACACACAAGAAAAACAGTAGCATGACAGTTTGGCACAGATTATCTGCTAATGTGAGGGGTTTACAGAACCAGTCTGAATCCTCCTGAACTGCTCATCAGTAATATCAAACTAACTCGTTGACATTCAACGATTTCAAATCTGGATGATTACATCGGAACTCTCTCATTAGTTTCGAGGCAGCGTTAAAGAAAGCTTTTGACCCAGTAACTACCAACCGGGTAAAGGTGTAGGAGCTGAGCGATTTGAGACAAGACGGCGACTCTGTTTGTGACTTCGCCATTCGCTTCCGCCATTCGATTCTCTTCCTTCTTGGCGGCGGAGAGCAGGTGGAACTCCACAGCCCTCTATGACGTGTTCCTGAAGGGACTAGCAGCTCCTATTCAAGATTTCCTCGTCCCTTTGGATTTACCACAGGATTTAGACTCCCTCATCGTGCTCGCTATCCGAACCAACAACAGGATCAGTCAGCTCAGGCAGCAGCGGAGCGGAGGTTACGCAGCGAAGGAGAGAACCCCGCAGCCACCGGGCTGGCCGGAGCCCCTGTCACTTGTCGCTGGTTCAGCGCCGTCATCTCCCTCTGAACGGAGAAGGAGAGCCCATGCAGCTGAGTAGGACTCGGCTGACACTAGAAGAGCGTCGGAAGCGGCAGTTGGAAGGCCGCTGTTTCTACTGTGGGGAGTCTGGTCATTTCGTCACCGCCTGCCGAGCCAAGAAGTCTGTGGTGGTGAGTCAATTCACAGCTCCAGACGCAGCTTCACGTACTCTCACGACCATCAAGGTAACTCACCTAACCACCACAGAACTGAATGCGCCCATAGACTCAGGGGCTGACGCGAACATGATGAACTGGGGTTTAGCGGAGCGCCTGGGTCTTAAGACTGATCTTTTAGATAAGCCCGTAGAGGCTAAGGTGCTAAATGGAGAAAGACTGTTTTCCATCACTCATGTCACTGAACTTGTTTAATTATGTATTGATGATCATAGAGAGCATATCAGTTTTTATTTATTCAAGTCACGTGCCCGTGCACTGATTTTGGGACAGCCATGGCTGTTTTGCCACGACCCCCATGTAAATTGGAGGTCTGGGAAGATCAGGGGGTGGGGGGAAAACTGTGCTGGGGAGTGCATTAACCCTTCTACTCGGGGAGAAAATGCAGCAGTTTTTAACCTTGTCTCTGCTAACTCTGCTACAAACTCCGAATACCGCATCGACCATATGACTGCGCCATCGAGCTGCTTCCTGGCTCTAATATCCCCAAGGGCCGCCTGTACTCGGTCTCAGGGCCAGAGAAGGAGGCTATGACGGAGTATATCAAGACCTTAATGAAGGCGGGATTAATCTGTCATCTCCTGCAGGCGCTGGATTTTTCTTCGTGGGCAAGAAGGACGGGTCCCTAAGACCGTGCATAGACTATAGCCCTCTCAATGACATTACCATTAAGAACCGCTATCCTCTTCCTCTTATGTCTTCTGTTTTTGACCAGCTCCAACAGGTCAAAGTCTTCACCAAGCTTGATCTTCGTAACGCTTATCATCTGGTTCGCATAAGAGAGGGGGAAGAGTGGAAGACCAGGTTCAACACTCCTAGTGGACACTACGAATACCCGGTCATGCCATTTGGACTCACTAATGCTCCTGCTGTTTTTCAGGCCATGATTAACAATGTTTTAAGATAATTTCTTGATCACTTTGTTTATGTCTATTTGGATGATATCCTCATTTATTCTCCTGACCTCGACACACACCAAGTTCATGTAACCAAAATACTGAAGAGACTGTTAGAGCATCAGCTCTATGTTAAAGTCGAGAAAAGTGCTTTCCATGTCGACACTGTCTCCTTCCTGGGCTTCATCGTAGCCCCTGGAAAAGTACAGATGATCCGGCTAAAGTTAGCACTGTGGCTGAGTTGCCCACACCTGATAGCCGCAAGAAGGTTCAGCAGTTCCTAGGGTTCACTAACTTCTACAGGCGGTTTATCAGAAGCTTTAGAGCAACAGCTGCCCCGCTCCATGCTCTTACATCCTCACAGGTGCAGTTCCACTGGTCGCCTGCAACAGAAACAGCCTTCCAGACCCTCAAGCGATGCTTCACCTCGGCTCTCATCCTCACCATGCCAGACCCACGGCGCCAATTCGTGGTCGAGGTTGACACATCCAATGAGGGGGTCAGGGCGGTTCTCTCCCAACGATCAGAGCAGGATGACAAGATGCGCCCATGCACCTTTCTGTCACGGCGGCTGTCCAGGGCAGAGAGGAATTATGATGTGGGCAACCGGGAGCTGTTGGCTGTTAAGATCGCCTTGGAGGAGTGGAGACACTGGTTGGAGGGGGCTAGCCATCTGGTCATTGTTTGGACGGACCACAAAAACCTTGAATACATCAAAAAAGCCAAATGCCTCAATTCTCGTCAGGCCAGGTGAGCGCTTTTTTTTAATCGTTTCTCCTTCTCCCTCTCTTACAGGCCGGGGTCTCGAAACGTCAAACCCGACGCCCTGTCTCGATTATTCGACCCCGAGCCTGTCACCAAGGAACCAGAAAATATCCTTCCACTGTCCTGTGTCGTTGGAGTGGTGACCTGGCGGATAGAAAAAGAGGTAAAGCAAGCTAATGGTGAGGCTCCGCCACCTAGTGGGTGCCCAGATAATCAATTGTTTGTCCCGGTTGAGTTGCGCCCACAGGTGATCCATTGGGCCCACACCTCACTGCTTTCATGCCACCCGGGGGTTCAGAGGACGATGTTCGCCATCAGGACTCTGTTTATTCAAAATATATTAATACTGAATGTGTCGACAAACCTGCTAATCTGAAATAGATTAGATAAACGGTCCTTGAGATATGGGGAGAATGTAAGGACAGACAGACATACAGCAATTTCTTGCTTTATATTAGATTAGAGATAAAGAGTTATTTTTATTCTCTTTATCATGGGTCAAGGTGCAGTCTGAACTGATTTGTTTTCTGTCTGATGGAATATGTGTATAGTTTTGCAATCTGGCAATAGCAGAACATAATGAACAGATTGGGATGTATAGATGTATGATTTACCTAAGCCATTACCAGCAGGGTAGGCAGGCACCAGAATCGGAATCTTAATGCTGGGCAGGTTTTCACATATGCAAATTTGCCTTGGTGTTTTGGTACATGTATAATGAACACAGCAAGTAGGAACTTTTCTATTTCTTTATCTTATATGTATTCTTTGTTTATCCATTTATTCTTTGTTTTGTTTGTTTCACTTTGTTAAGTGTCCTTGGGTATCCTGAAAGGTGCTATATAAATTAAATGTATTATTATTATTATTATTATTATTATTATTCAATAAGAAAGTATTGCAAGACACATGCATTAAGGCAGAGAAGCACCCAAAAGCAGCTTGTCACACAAATGAGATAAGCTGGTCCACTTTAAAGGTCAGTCCACTTTGCACACACACACCAGGTGAGCCTGGTTCAAAGTTGTTGCTGGCTCTGGGGCTAATCCTCCTTACTTTCATCAGTACAGAAGGTGGTTTGGGTCTTACGGAGTTGCAAGACTTATTCACCGACAGTCTAAAATTCACACACTGCACTGCTACATTCACTGCTATGTTATGGCTGCACACTTTATTCCTACTGTCACACACTTTCTCTTTCTCAACCATACTCTCTAATTATGCGTGTAACCTATGTATCCAACTTACCATATGTATGGATTTGCACCTTATTGTTAACCAGTGTGTATTTATGTAACCTACAATTGAGCAGTTAAAGTTTCAGACATTGCGTGCATTTGGTTTGCACCTTATTGATCATTTGCATTTATACACTGCATATTTGTTCCTATTTGCTGTAAAGATATGTACGCTCTACAATGTTGTACTGTAATTGCTCTTAAGCAGTTTCACTCAGGATTATTTCATAATATGTTATATAACAAAAGTTGCATTACAGAGAGTTTTGCTTTCATGTTAAGCTCCCAAGAATCTCTTAATATTTACAAGGTACAAGGTGAAATGTGTTGTAATTCTTTTAAAAAGCGTTGGAAAAAAGAAATAGTGTTTGAGTCCTACTATATCTGTTTTAGACAATTGAGTGCTGAGGATAAGTTCAGGAGTCTCACAGCCTGGGGAGTGACGCTGCTCTGTAGTCTGGTGGCATGGCAGCTTCTACCCCCTCTTCTCCTCCCTCCCTCTCTCTCTCTCTCTCTCTCTCTCTCTCTCTCTCTTTCTCTTTCAGGCTTTCTCCAGCTCTCTGTCAGGGACTTTAGCCACTCAGGCCTCTCTCAAAGGTGTCGGTGTTGGAAACCAAGAGGCAACAGTAGCT
>OMLP01011610.1:1628-11865 GCA_900302685.1 Spondyliosoma cantharus | reverse complement strand
ACACACACACACACCTTTACCTGTTTATATACATTGGCTTGCTTATGCTTGGATGTTGCTAATTGTTGAAAGCGATTGTTATTTGTTAAAGTAGGTGGTTTGTGCTCAGAGGAGAGCTTTAATAAATGCTGTTGATTTTAACTGAGCAGTGTCTGTGATTATTGTGCACAATCCCATATTGTAATAACTGCTGGTTGAGATGGTCAGTGCTCGGATTCACACCTTCCTTATCTAATTATCGATATTTTCATAATATTGACAATTTGAGTAATTTCAGGCATTGAGACTAGAGGTATATCAATTGATTATTGATCCCTGACTTCAGGGTGGTGCCCCGTGTTCATTAATGAATCTTAGTAACCTAAATTCCATTAATTAACTATAATAATTTTTGATTAATTAATAATAACATATTAATTAATAATCAATAATCAATATCGATTCCCAACACCGCGGTGTGAAATTTTCATACCGTTACATCCCTACACGCAAGCTTGGATATGAATTACAGAGGTCATTTTGTCTTTCTAGATATGGATTGGAGGTATTGGACGTTATTAGGTGAACAGTTAACATTGTTTAGCTTACCTAACCCAACATTTCACCAGACAAGCAGGTATATTCAGCTAATTTGGTTATCATTGCAGAAAAAAAATACTGTATCCCAATTTTACATGATCTAGTTAATTGAAAGCGAACATGCTAATGTCAGTGTTAGCTTCCTCTAAAGGCTAACAACAGTAGCTGTTTTTACACTGGGCAATAAGCTGCCAATAGGCCGGCCTTTTGCCGGCCTGGTCGGCATGTTTACACAGAGGGCGGCATATTGGCAACCTGTTTTGGGCCGCCAATCTGTCTCCTCGGAGGGTACACATATTTCCGCCTCCATTTCTATGTAAACACGAGCCGTAAATGTGCCTGAGATGGGTGGAGGTGTTGATGACGTGCACTGTTGTGCAGGCCACCGCCGGGGAGTTTTAAAACCAGGAAACAGCTGATCACAGCAGTCAGTCCATCACTTCATCCGCGGACATCAACATGAGCAACTGGAAAGCCGCTGAGATGCTAGCGCCTCTTGGATCTCTGTAGCTGACAGCTAGCGCTGTTTGGTTGAGTCCACTAGCTGTGAAGCAGCCGGAAAACTACGAATGGTCACTACTTTCAAATTAAAAGCCCCCCGCTAAGAATCCAGTTCTAAACTCCAGTGGGGTGCAATGTAAAGCCCTTACTTTGAAGACAAACTCGTTGTCACTGTTCGCTGCCCAACTTCGTGCTTCACCTCACATCACATGTTTATGTCTACCCCAGAGGCGGCCAAGTGGCGGCTTTTGGAAAAGGAGGAATATTACGCCTCATTTTTACATAGAAAAGGCGGCAATTTGCCGGCCTTACATTGGAGCAAATGTGCCGCCTTCTCTATGTAAAAAGGGCTACTGTTAGCTTACTGTAAGGCCAGGGTCACACAACAGGAGTTTCAGCCGGATTTAAGGCCGACTTCACAAACAAAGACCACGGCATCATGTTGCATAAAGGTAGATTTATTCAAATTGGTAGATGATAGGAAGATCTTCCTATCATCTATCAATTTCAATAAATCTAACTCTAGGGTCAGGGTTTGTGGAATATAAAGGTGGTCGGGGGATGAACTTGGGTCGAATGGGGTTGTGGAGTGGCTGGACCCTCTATGAGTGCACTGCTTTATTATTGCCCAGGGTTCTTGTTATTATAGAGAAGAAGAATTATTGAGGAGTATTAAGCCAGATATATATTGATAGTGTGAATAAATTCGGAGCACCAGGCAGATGCGGTTGATTTAATGAGACTCGGGTGGTAAATTAGTGAGGCAGGGTGCCGTGGTCTTGTTCCTGAACTTAAGTTACAGTAACTTCATAATTATAGGATAAGTCTGAGAGACCTCAGTCGGTTCTGATGTTCTGCCCAGATTATCTGGTAATGTGAGGGATATCGAAATCTTCACAGACTCATTAGGGCCAGCTGAGAAATATAAAAAATGTTTGATATGTAGGATTAAAAATCTGACAGACTGCAATTTTAATTATGACTGCCCTTTTACAAAAAACAACGAGAGCGGTATCCCAAAACCGCTGATGGTGCTGCCAAGCTATGGTAAATATTCTAGGCCTTGAGGCTAATGTTAACTAGCTTACTACTGCTGACACATTAACACATACCTCACTTCCAGTTCTTGCTGAAGAATGGCCTGTCCATGTTGACCACAGCTTCCCTACTATTTTCTCATCAAGACTCGTTTCCTCTGCTTTTTTCTCTCACTGCAAAGTCTTAATGTTCCTACAGCAAGTTAAAAAAAATTATAAAAAAGGTAGGATTTAAAAACTTGTAAGTTCTCCAACTAAACAGAAAATAGAGAAAAGTAAAGGTGAAAATAAAGGTGATTAGTAAACAGTTTATAAGACTGTTCATTCTTATGTTGGTGACTCACTTTGTGTTAGACCAGAGTTTGAAATGTTTTCTGTAAAACTGAAAGTTATGATGATCAGTGGTCAGAGTGGCCGCAGGCTGATGCTTACTTACCTGAAAACAGCCTCATTTGTCTCTTATCGAATGTAAAAATTAAATCCATCCTTCCAAAAATCTGAAAATAAAGGTAATGCAGTAGTGAAAGTAAAGATTTTCCTCTGAGATATATTAAAAGTAAAAAGTCTGACAATGAAGATTCTCATGTAAAGAACATTTGAACTGAAGTTGAAGTGGACTCAGTCAGGTTCTTCCTGTGTCTGCAGGTTTTGGATTACTGGGTGTTTGGTCGGATCTTCTGTGACATCTGGGCAGCGGTAGACGTCCTATGCTGCACGGCATCCATCATGTCTCTGTGTGTCATCTCCATCGACCGCTACATCGGGGTGCGCTACCCCCTGCAGTACCCGATGATCGTCACAGAGAAGCGGGCGCTGCTCGCCATGTTGGGCGTCTGGATCCTTGCCATCGTCATCTCCATCGGCCCGCTGCTAGGCTGGAAGCAGCCACCGTCACAGGTTCTAAAATTAAGCATAATTTTACACCACTGAATCAAAACCAAATACAATAGATTTTGTGAGTTTTTAATGTGAGGATATTACATAACCCCTGACTACTGCCTTCAGCAAATAAAGTTTCAATCAGCTGATAAAGTAGATTTAGTCAATTAAACTTCCTCTTTTCTTCTTATTAAACCTTCAAAAGAAGAAGTCAGGGCTTCTGAACTCAATTTAGTTTCAGTGGATAGTTTGTTTAAATGAAATGTTCAAATTTCTAAATTAAGTTCATTCAATTCAAATCCAGAAATAATCCCAGAGACATATTTTTAACTCCTCTGTTCAACAGACGGTAAACTAATTTATGTTTTTTGGCCGTTTGTCCAGGAGAGATTTAAAGAGATTCAGCTGTTTGTAATCAAACCTAGAAACATCAGCACAATGTGACTGATGACCGAAAGACATCCCAAGTTTCCAAAAATCAACACAAATTTTCAGCAAAAGATTTGGCAACTATTATGATAATCAAATTGTTTCATTGTCATTTTTAATTTAAAGCAAAAATACTATCTATGCTAATCAATCCCACGTTTCAGCCTCTCAGTTTCACTTTCAGGATTTTTTCTTCTGAGAATAAACTTTTTCTTTAGTGGATGTTTGGTCGGAAAAAAACAGATATTTATAGAAAAATTGGAAGACCATTTTCATTATTTGTCGGAAATCCTGTAGGCCAAACAATTAGCAGAGAAAATTATTGTCTTAGGGTTGGGTGATGTCTGTAGAATTAGCATATGAAACATTAGCATATCTACAGTGAAACATTGTGATGAATGATGACATTGTTCATAAATTTGAGGCAGTGTGTCCCTCATTGTTGTAGGGCAGCAGTTGCTTGTCCCACCATTGTTCTGACATGAAGCTCCGACTGTCTCAACCTGCAGAGGAAACTGTATCCCGTTACCACTGACATACATCCCTTGTCAGGTTTAAAAGCGTCCTCGTCTCTGCACCACATGTTCAGAACTTAGCTTTGTTCAGCCTCATTTGCATAAAACAATGCTGGCTGACTAGCCAAGGAGAAGCTAAAAAAAGCTGTGTACAAAACGGCATGACTGAGAGAAACAGCGGTGAGATGTTCCAAAGCTCCTGGAAGTTGACTAAATCAACTTTATAGTGAGATTACTGCTTCCAAGCCAAGAGAATGGAGAGAGAATCTTATTGATTGATCAAAAGAAAAGCCTCAGAAGAAACTCATCATAAGGTCCAATCCGGCCAGTAAATCAAAGAATTTGGATTTTTTTTTTTCTTAAAGAATGACACAAACCTATTAATCGATTATCAAAATAGTTGGTGAGTGATTTAATAGTTGAGAGTAAAAGCTCCAGAGCAACTATTACTATCTTTTCTGTTGGTGAAACTAAAGATAAACTTGTCTTTAACTTCCTGTCCATCCTGCAGGATGACACAGTTTGTCTCATCACAGAGGAACCATTCTACGCCCTCTTCTCTTCGCTCGGCTCCTTCTACATCCCTCTGGCCGTCATCCTCGCCATGTACTGCCGCGTCTATATCGTGGCCAAACGCACCACCAAGAACCTGGAGGCTGGTGTGATGAAGGAGCGTCAGGAGGACTCCAACGAGCTCACTCTGAGGATCCACTGCAGGAACCAGCAGGTGCAGGACATATGCCCCGCCTCCAAGAACGGAGGGGGCGGGGCCTCTGCGGCACGCAGCACGCTCACAGTCAAACTACTCAAGTTCTCCAGAGAGAAGAAAGCTGCCAAGACGCTGGGCGTGGTGGTGGGCATGTTCATCCTCTGCTGGCTGCCGTTCTTCCTCGCTCTGCCCATCGGTACGTTTAATGGCTTGAAATATTTAAATCTACAATACCAACCATTATGTTAGATATTGACCAATTTTTAATATAGGGCTCTGTTTACGAACTTTCATCGTCATTCTGCTAAGTGTTCAGTCAGTTTAATAACTCCAAACATGGTCTGAAGTCAGAATCAGATCATGTCAGTTGAAGTACCTGCATTTTATCTCCCACAGACCATTAAAGCTTCACTAGGTTCAAGTGTTCATTATGTTATATAAATTGGGTTATATAACACGATGGTCCTCTCCATTTCTATTTACTCATTTCACTAGTAGATGGTATATGTGAGTGGGAGCAGCGATGCACACATCTGGTTCTGATACAGGACCTCATACAGCACTTTTACCTTCAGATAAGAGTCCTCTCTCAACCACTGAAGAGCCTCTTCATTCATCTGATAATATTACAAACCCGTCTGACTGCCAGATGCTTCATTATATCAGAAACACAGTCAATAAACTGAAAGAGAAATCTGATGAATAGTCTGATTCTGACACACTGATTCACACAGTGGAGAATAATAATCCAACAAAAAAAAAACTTTGTTACCTCAGACCATGTTTGCACTTCTGACCAGAAGCCCAGTGATAAGCTCAAGATTGATTGTGACTCCAAGTACAAAGAAAACATTTGAGTTTAAATCTGATTTATTTATTTTAGGATCAGTGATTGAACAGAGCACTTATTATCAGACATCTAGATGGTGGTATTCAGTGGTATTTTAATGACTTTAATGAGCTGAGTAAAGCTAAAACAATCACTTGTATTAAAAAGGAAATACATCTGACATGTTTATACGCATGGGCGGTTTACCGGTTTCACCACTGACTGGTGTCACAAAATTGTCTCAATGCTAAGCCTCATTTGAAGGTGATTAAATAACCAGAGTAGTAGGTTAGATGTGGAAACCCTTTTTTTCACTTTGCTTTTTATGGAACTGCAACTCAATCTCAGCTGGCTCTGTAGTCAACATCACACAATGCTCCTGCTCCGTGATCCTCGCCAGGATTTTTTGAATAACTTTGTATAAATCAATCACAAACGTCTAAAAATCAGATATAGTCCATTTCCTTTTCAATTTAGATGGACCATCTGTGAAAGAAGTATCCCAGTGTGATTGTGTGAGAAACCATTTCCAGAAAACCTTCAGAAGCAACACATTATTTTTGTTTTCTTAATATGTTAAATATTTGGCCTGTGATGTTTTACGTCCTCCATCACTGAGTTTCTAGGAGCTAAGGAAGTTAAACACACTTGTCATTTCTTTATTTTCTGTGATGGGTTTCCCACAACATGGACGGTGGAGCAACGCCAGAAATTCCCCCGGCTGATAACACAGATTAGAGCTGAGCCTGCTCGGATTAGTCGAGTTGGACGGGAAGCTGTTTATGTTCGTAAATACTGACTGTGTTAAAGCCAATGAATCCCAGCAAAGATGGAACTGAGACCTAACTTGACCTGATGTCTGACTACCATGAGGTCTGACTGCTCATATCTCAGAGCAGTCAGAGGATCACCAAAGTTATTATAGTTCATCCTGAGGGAAACAAGAACGTCTGAGCATTTCATCACAATAGTTGTTGAGATTTATGAGTGTGCACCAACGTGGATGATTAACTGACAGGAAAAGCTGAAGTACATGAAAATTAAAAACAAAAACAACCACCCAAAAATTCAAATATGTCTTGAACTGGAAATTCAGGATGCTTGTTTTCGATTTCCTAAAAGGGTTTCTAGAAAGGATCCTGTGTCTCTAACCTTCCAACAGGAACCATTTTAACACTTATTGAAATTTGCAGAGTCTGAATGAAAAGCTACCCACAATCCTTCTGGCCACAGTCTACCTCTGGACCACAGCAGATTTCATAAGAGAGAGAATAAACTGGGTTATTATTAGCTGTGAGCAGACCGATCCTTTGATGCTTAGAGAAACAGTCCTGTGATCAGAGGATTCAACGGGTTGATTGTGAAGAGAAACTTCTCCACAAACATTCAACAAGTTCAAATACACCGAGCCTAAACATGGTTATGCTGAAGGCTTTGGTCCGGAAAGAAAAATCTTGGCCTGAGTTCATCAAACGTCTAAGAGATCCGGAGTGGCCACAGTGAGGCATTTTTTGTCCTTCTTCAAGGATGTAAAAGGGGAGCAAAAATGCTTGATCACCTTTTTAATGTAGAAAATGACTCATATCTGTGCTTATATTGATTTAATCTCTTTCAAATTAAAAGCCCTCCAGCATTTCAGTGGACACAAAACCTTAATTTCTTAACAAGACTTTTATTATAAAACATTTGCAAGATTCACGTGTGTGGGTTACTTGAAATGTTGCTTCTGTCATCTTTTCTCCAGTTTCACTCAGCTGAAGTCTCTGATGTTTAATTTCAGAATAAGGAAAGTTGCATTATTGTTGTGTGAAATGCACAACATTTCACACCTGATTTGATGGATTGTAGTGCTGCTACACTCTCATTCGTGGACTTTCATGTTCCTTTTGGGAGTGACTATGTCACGTGCAACAGCTAACTGTGAAATTCAGTATTAGCAGTCCGATCAGGTATTAAGCCTCATATCAAACCGGTTTGAAAATGTTTGCATCTGCCAAAGCCCAGACATGAAGCTCTGGTGGAAATATTTTAGACATGAAGTTAGTTTTTTTATGCCAGTATTTGGAATGATGCTGAATTAGCTATTAGCAGTTTCTGTTTGCAGTGTATCCATGGATGTTCAGACAACTATAACTGGAATACTTTCTGCTGAAGTAAACTTCAAATTATTTATGAATGTTCCTTTCTCTGATTTCTAAACTGATTTATGGACGTTTGTTCTTGATTGACATCAGAGATAATGATATTGTCAGAAAGTCACGCTGAGTAATATCAATGTGTTTTACATCTCTGTGTTTGTATTTCACTCAGTTATAAGGATTGAGATTTTTGACTCAAATTGCATCTATTCGTCCCTTAAGTTGCTTAATAGGCTCTATGAGCTCTGTCAGAGCTTGAAAACCTCTGCTCTGAGCTTATTACTTCTGCCAGGGAGGTTATGTTTTCACCCGTGTCGGTTGGTTGGTTGGTTTGTCAGCAGGATTACACTAAAACGACTGAATAGATTTCCACGAAATTTAGAGGGAGGATGTGTCCCAGCCCAGAATAGACCCCATTAACTTTTGGCATGGATCCAAGATTCTTGGATCAGGCTTTTTTTTTTCTTTTTTCTTTTTTAACATTTTGGTTAATTTCTCAGGGAATAATGCATGGATCTTGATGAAAATAATCATGCATATTTAGGTGGCTGGTATCTATGAGTGAGTACAATTTGATGTGGGTAAGTTAGCATGTTGTACAGCCCTCAAATCTAGCATTTTGTTCTAATTTATTATTAATATTACATTTGGCATCATTAACTGTGTATGTGTCCATTGAATGAATCACTTACTGTCAGTCCCACTCTGTGGCAGAACTGAATAGAATAGAATAGAATAGAATAGAATAGAATAGAATAGAATTATTTTATTGATCCCAGACTGGGAAATTATTTTGTCACAGCAGCAGTGGGTCCGCAAAAAAAAGAAAAAGAAAAACACTGTACATAACATGTACAGAAAGTAAGATATATACAATGCATATACCTAGTGCAAACTATACAATAAACAATAATAATCTATACAGCTATACAAGAAATAAACAATTCCTATGAATGTGCAATAACGGTTTTAATTTGACATTTGGCATTCCTGCTTTTCAAATGACGATCTTTTATATTTTAGTGACTCTGATTGCTCCTCTCCAGCTTTCAAACAAACTGTAGTCTTTAACTCCTCTATGACTCCAAGAAGAGATTTTAATCTTGTGGCTTTGACAAGCTCTGATTGTGAGTTCACTTCATAGTTTTATGAAGTGCTGAGTGTTCCGGTGATGCAGTGTTTGCTTTTTGCTGAGTCATGATCTGCACTGCGTCCTCAGTAGATCAGCAGTGAGGACAGACTGAAGCTCCTCCACCTTTTAAAGAAGGATTTGTTTTCATTTAAAGCTGTGTGTCTGCATGACTGCTTTTATCTCTTAAGCTCGATTAACGCTGCAGACGCTCAGTCAGACAGTTAATGATGCAGAAAATCTAGATGATAAGAAAAGTACTGGGTTTGTGGTGAATTTGTTATGGCAAAGAAAGAAAAAAATATTTTAGTTTTGTACACTTACCTCCAGATCTTTACCATTTGTTAGGGTGCTGAGATTGAGAAGAGCACCTGAGCCAGATGCCTTTTGCTATTTACTGTCCCCTAACCTGATATATTCTTGATGTCAGGATATGTCGTGACAAGAATACATTTCAGTTAAATAAAATGAATTTAGGGAACACTCTGGTCCACATTTCATGAGAGCTAGCTCAAAGTTCACTTCTCAAAAATTAAAAGGAACTAG
Source organism: Spondyliosoma cantharus (assembly GCA_900302685.1). Classification (NCBI taxonomy): domain Eukaryota; kingdom Metazoa; phylum Chordata; class Actinopteri; order Spariformes; family Sparidae; genus Spondyliosoma; species Spondyliosoma cantharus. The sequence continues at coordinate 2,574 of OMLP01011610.1, read as the reverse complement.
TTCATGTTAATTTCTTCTATATTCTTCTATATTTCTTAAATATTAGCCTCAGCAGCAACAAATAGATAACTTGTCAGGGCTGGACCGCGACAAAAAAATCATTCCTGGCATTTGTGGCTCAGAACACCACCCACCAGCGCATACTTGAATCCCCCTTTAATATGTGTACTGTACTCTCAAACCACTGCATGCACCATCCACCTCAAATGTGCAACTCATGCACCGACCATTTATTTAGCTCCAGTTAACAACAAAAGTTATCTCATGACTCTTTCAGTCTGGGTCTACTCTGAATGGTTTAATCAAGAGTAACATGTAGGCCTACATCACCTCACAGATAGCATGGTAATCCATACAATATGATTGATTGATTGATTGATTGATTGATTGATTGATTGATTGATTGATTGACAGTAATGGGCTGCTAGTATTTGCAGCTAATATCTGGGAGGTCTTGAGAGGATCCACCATCTGCCATTGTTTTAAGGACAATGGAGTAAACAGAGATGACAGGCATCTCTCTACTTGAGGCCTCGCAATATGTAGCCTGATTTGGGCCGGGTATAATTTTTCAAAGATTTCACCACCGGTACCGATACCTTGACTTCAAAAGAGGTTCCTGAACAGAACTTCTTTCGATACCAATTTTATGAAATCCGTTTTAACAGAAGATTACATCACAAATACACATGAGCCCCGTCTCTGGGAATAACCTAGTGTTTTTCCCCCATGACTCGAGACAGCCGCATCAGCAGCACTATTAGATCTTGGCACAAGACATTTTTCCATACTTGCCATTTTTCTCTGGTTCAGCTGGTGCCATAAAAGTTTCGAAGTTTGGTAGACAGCTAACTAAGATGATGAAAATGGTAAAGATTATACCTGCTAAACCTCAGCATGTTAGCATTGTCATTGAAAGCATGTTAGCATGCTGATTTTAGTATTA
>OMLP01011609.1:10980-41895 GCA_900302685.1 Spondyliosoma cantharus | reverse complement strand
GGAGGAGGAGGAGGAGGAGGAGGGAGGGAAGGAGGGAGGGATAAACTGTACATGAGAACACAGTCTAGGAGTGGAAAAGTACTGCATGCAATTTTTGGCTCTCCCTTGAGCAGGCAGCAAGTATGTGTAGCTATACTTGTGAGGACAAACCTTTTACAGCCTCCTAAAAAGTGACTGAGTTTTAGGTTGGTCATTTAGGTCAAGATGAGGGAATGGCGTCGCCTGTCATGGGACCCAGTTGATTTATGACCCTATGCAGGTCCAAGTTACACGTCAGAGCATCATTTAACATAAATACCAGGGCCTCATTTATAAAAATGTTCTTCGATTTGTATTTGAACTTCATGGTTAAGATCATTTTCGATGGTGTGCTTCTGTTCGATTCATAAAAGATGCTGAGCACAAAAAACCTTGCTTAAGCAAGTTCTAAGAATCCCATTTGTAATTTTACACACCTATGATCTGTAATTCTCAAAGCAACTTAATCTTATGGCTCCTGCCGTGCAATTTCCCTTTCTATAATGCCCACACAAATGAGGGTTTATGCAGGAACAGTTGTGAGACACAACAGAAAATCAAACTTTTTGGAAGACGAGATCACGACGATGTTAGAGGAGATTGAAACCAGGCATCAAGTGTTATTATGTGGACTATATAGTCTGCTGACAAACAAAACCAAACACACATCTTTGGAGTGTAACACCGCAATTGAAATACCCCTTCATAACCACCAGGAACATCTCTTGTGTCAATTCAAGAAATTAGGGATAACATTTCCACGTCAAAGTAAGGTATACAGTGTAATCTTTATAACTAATTATACATGTTTTTATAAGTTATATTTAAGTAGAGAGCGGCCAGTACTGATGCCAATGCCAATATTTAGGAGTAAAACATTTTGATTATCAATATATTGGCCAATATGCACACATTTTTTTGCAATGATCGCTCAAATGCAGTTATCAAACACTTGTGAAGAAGATATGTGACAGAAGCAGGATATTTTACAGTGAGGCATAAACTATATAGAGTTAGAGTAAACATCAAAGGGAATTCTTTTTCTGCATTATAATCTTCTTAAAAATGTGTTCATGTCAGGCCATATCAGACAAAATGCACGCTGATACAGATGTGTTATAGGCTAATATAGACCGATTATATTAATCATCTGATATATCGGTCAAGCTCTATACGTACCATCCACATTTATTGCCAGTCTATTGTATAAATGAGGCCCCCAAATGCTCACTGAAATGTTGACACATTTTTCAATATAGCAAAATTAACTTGTTTGGTACAGGGTTGTGCAAGTCTTAGAACATAATTGGACACAGGAAACACACACACACACACACACACACACACACAAGCTCACCAGCTGTCGGAAGCAGTCGGAACTTTTTCACCACAGTTTCTCATCGCTTGGCTGTTTTGTTTTCCATCTTTGTACTCACAGCACTCCTCACAAGGTTACATAACTAACTTAACTAATTGTATGTATACATATTTACTGTATATGCATCTACCTGCGCACATCTGATGGCTCAAATGTACCCCTCATGTGTTTACTCAGGTAATACGGAAGACCGTAGCGCTACCTTAGCAGCCCTCCAAGAAGCCAAGGAGCTTGTGAAAGCGTTCGGGAAGAGTTCGAGCCGTGTTGCCAGTGCCTTCTCTGTCATGGACAACATTTTCAATAAGCTGCAACCACAGGTCAGCCAGGGGCAAATTTTGAAGTTTAAGTGTATTTCATGATCCATTCCATTCATGATGATATGTAAATGATGTAAAGATATACAAACGCTAAGTCTACGTGTGTGCAGGGTGAACCTCCTGCCAGTGATGTTGTCATGAACGATGACGACGATCAAGACAAACAACCCACGTCTACTCAGGTCTCTCACCAGGAAGTGTGGACCCTGTTTGAGAACATCTGGACTAATGTGTGTCAGATAAGGTGGGTGTAACAGGGATTTGATTGATGCACTGCAGAGATGATTAGATGATGTGTTTTACCAATTTTCACCAAAAAAAAGCCTTGATTATCTTAAAGGAGCTACACACTTTTTTCACTTGGACTTCATGTCAACGTAGACTCAAAAGTCGTTGTATTCTGCTGGAAAAAGATCCAGAGCTGTATAGTGAACAAGGTCTCTGACAGTAGACAGCAGAACACAATTCACAGGGAACGTGAGCGACACTGTTTGTTCTAATATTTATTATGTTATTTTTCCACTCCACTGACCCCGAGGGTCATTTTTTTTCCTGTCGTGTTTCAGCTTCGAAGTGTTCAAAGCTCTGGGCTTTGACCCTCACACTATGCAGAGTGCTCAGCCAGTGGGAGGCCCTCCGCCACCACAGGATGCCTTGGACTGTTTGCACAAACTGTCCTCCATGGTCTCACAGCTGCTCCAGGCCTTCAGCAGGTATCTCAGCCCACTCATGTCACTGCTGCCAGTCTACACACACAGACAGACATTCTGCTTCTCTGCCTGTCAGCCGCTACGACCTCTGTGTCAGTTTTATACTCAGTTTGATCATTTGTGTTCATGTTTTTATATTAACAATGAATCACATGACGGCTTGCATGTGAAGGGAAGTCTCTTGTGGTGGTGAACCCAGAAAGAATTACCACCGACTCTGCAGTTCCCATCAGTTCATTGTTTTAGTGTCCAGCCGGCAATTTTACTGTTTTGTTTCACTCACTGGTCTCATAGTTTTGTTTTTGGCCACAGAAGGCAGCTGTTTTCTGCAAATGGGCTTTTAAAACCGCAGCTGAAGAACCAGAGATATCCCTCGGGAGTTGGTGAAAACCAAAGACATAGCTAAAAGGATTTAATTTTGATGCACAACACGACTTTAAATCAACAATAATGTTGCTAGATGTGTAAAAAGGTCACTGTTTGCTGCCAAAAGTCAACTTCAAAGGTGATGATATGTCAGTGTGGTGCACACTGCTTTGTTCCATAGCGCATAAGTTATTGCAGGTTAAATCTTGATTTTGTACTACTCTCACATGCAGCTATTCCTTGTATACAAAACTTAAATGTGATTGCCATGTAGAAACTGTATCCATATGCAAAACATACATGCTTAATCTTTGGTGGGCCGTGCATTGCAGTTTGAATAAGTTTAAAGAGCCCGGGACTTTAAGCATGTGAATACGTTTAGAAGAAAGAAGTCTAAAAATAAGTTTCAGGCATCCATGTGGCACCTCTTGCAACACCCTTCACAACTATTTTGTCCATCTCTAATCATCATCCCCGCTTGTCCATCTTCACTAAAACCTCTTACATGACCTCCCTCATCACTTCATAGGTGTGTCTTAACTTTGCCTAGACAGCCAGACCCTCAAAGAAGCCCCTTTAAACTGTCCTTCACCTGACCTCAAGCAGCCTACTTACTGTGTCCTGGTTTTGTGTGTGTGTGTGTGTATGTGTGTGTGTCGTATGCCTTCATAGATCTTAGGCCTTACTTGGCATGTAGCCAAGGCTTTAATCTGCTTGACCTCGTAGGTATGCCTTATCACCTTTCCCATGACGCAACAGACAGCTCCCACACTGCAGTCATGATTTCTCAGCGGGTCTTTGAGGAGAAAAATGCTAACAGTCACCCCTGGTAGAAATATTTGCACTTGCTTACTTTTCACATCATCCAGCAGTCACAATGTGAATCACAGAGGCAAAGACCTAAGCTGTTCTTTGGTTGAATGTAATGAGAAATTTCCACCGTGAAGAATTGATTGGCTTGGTGTTTGTGCTCATCTCCTATTGTCTTTGATGGTATCACCAGGATTCTCAAGCAACTCTCAATTGCTTGCAGCCACATCGTTCAACTTTTTAACCATTAAGTTGCTAAGATTCGCATTTCTTTCTTGGCAGGTGCAAGAAAATATCATACAATTCACAAATCTTTAGAAAGACAGGTATACTTAATTTATGTGGTTACTTAAGTGTTCCAACTATTTCTGTACATTTTATTATTTTTCAGTCTCTTTTGTTCACTCTCATTTTTTTTTTATCACACACATAAAACATCCCAACATCAGGCAAACATAAGGTTCAGTCTGAGTCCAGTACATTATTCATTACCTGGAGGGGATTCACTGTGACATTCGGGTCTCTTTGAGGGCAGGGAACAAAAGTCTTCTGACATCCAAATGTCAGAGTGTCTGGTGATTCCTCTGTTTCACCCATGTGTCACTCTGCAGGTCTAGAAAATACCAATATAGAAAGCTTTTTTTCTTTGAATGTGATGTGCTCCTGGAAATGACTTTCAAGTTATTAGACCATGAACTACAAAAATTAAATTAGCATTTTTTAATTAGTGTGTCACCTTCCCAAAAACACCATCCCAGTTTTTCCATGTTGTGGTTTATAACTGATCACAATACATGTGTTGCTTTATTTTCATTATGGGTCTGCTGTGCTTTGATTTGTTATCTTTCAGTCAGTTGTGCTCCACTCTGATTCTATAGCACACTGTTTCATACAGGTAACACCCAGGTAGGACCTGTTTGATCAATTAAGAATGATGATAATAATTTCTGTTGAACTACTAGACAAGGTTGTTTTTAGGTATTCAGCTCTGTAATGGCAGGAGAAGGAACAGATATTGATGCTTACGTCGTGCAGTGTTTTCTCAGCTCAGTGGCTATAAACCAGACAAAAGTGGCCTCTCAGATCAGGCAGTAAATTCTCAAGTGCACTTTATTACCACTTCAACCCTCTAGGCCTCTATGCCTCCTGTTTATTGTCTTTGCCAGACAGTATTCAACAAATATGGTGGTACTTTATTACCGGATGTTTGGTTATATCTGAGAGCTGAATGTTTTGATAAGATAGCATGTACTTACTTTGTGTAAGGGTGCAAGGCGATGTTTGTCCAGCATTTTTCTGTTGTTGCTGTCTTGCTACAGAGACCTGTGCACCTGTAGCTGCTCAAGAGGGTCTTGGTGTGATGTTAAGCAAGCAGAAAAAGGGCAGCGTCCTCAAAAAGTCTGTTAGTTGTTTGCAATTATTCTGCCTTTTTAGTTTTTCGCGTGTGGAGCGTTTAGTGTGAAGACGCTGTTATTCTGACATTGATATCAGGTGCACCATCAATACCACATGTTTTGTCTGCACAAAAACTGCTTGACAAGTTCTGCCACAACTGCATCCTCTTTCGAAAGCAGATTCTTTTTCAGTTCTTGTTTTTTTTTCTTTGTGTGTGTGTGCGCGCGCACATGCGTGTGTGTGTGTATGTGTGTATGTTTGTCTTTTTTCAGTTCTGTTTCAGGGTGAAAGTTGTACATGTATGTGTGGATTGATTTACCCTTCGCTGTGCAGCACAGTTAATTTGTTCAGTAATATGTACATTAATATGTGCTACACAGGTAAATCTGACTTCACTTGATTTAAATGTTTGGATACAGGGGGAAAAAAAAACTCCTATAGGTTTTGTTCAGAGCATGAATAATAGCTATAAATAGCCGTCATTGTGCTAACTCATGTATGCAATATAAACATGGCAGCTTTGCAGTATTCTCTAAGAATAAGCATTACCTACAATGCTACAATTTTATCTGCAGGAATCCTGGTTCACTGTGCATACTTATGTGCGCCTATCTTTTGCACCACACACATGCACATGTGTACTGGGCTGCTCTGGTACAGTTGCCTAGGAGACAGCCCAGAGTCATTTTTACATGTTGGAGCAGAGCTATGACTCATTCTATACAGGCTGTCTCAGTCCCTCATTCTTCTCATTCTGTGGACACTGGATATGGATAATTTAGCACTCTGCTCATTGCCATTGTCTGTTCTTCATTCTTCACTCCTTTACTGTCGTTACTTGCGCTCTTTTGTTCCACCACTATAATGAAGTTCTTGACAGTGGTGTGTGTGCTTGTGTTTTTCGCATGTGCGTTTGGGTGTGTGGTGATGGAGGAATGAAAAAAGAGAGCATCCAAGTGATGCGTAATCATTTTCTTTACACCTCGTAGTGTGTGTACACTAAACATGTGCCACAACTTTGCATCTATAGTAAGGTATTTCACATACACACTTTATTATGATGTGTTAAAAGAAATGGTTGGAGGATTGGTGGTAGAACTTAAAATGGTCTCAATAGGTAAGAGGTTATTTAGCTCTGATTCACTGAATAAAAAATGAAATAAAAAAATATGCTGACATTGGTCTTCAAATGTACTTGGACAGCCGTTAATGTACCTGGGCCAGGTAAAGTCCATGTGTGGGAGACACAGATACGCAAATGTTAATGTTAAGGCTATGCTACCTTGAAAACAGTACACCACTGAAACCGTGCCTGAAAAGAGAAGTCACCTTTAAAAGTAGATTTTTTTTTTTCTTTCTTCATGCCAGTGTCCTGTCCTCAGCGCCTGGTTTAGAGGACATCCAGACGCTGCTCAGCATCATCCACTCTAATAAGGTTGGTGCCATTTCACAGTTATTGCTATAGAATCAGAAGGGTACCATCTGATTGAAGTCATTTGACCTTTTTCCACCGTACTGGTCTTTTTCTCATGTTGAGCTCTCATTGTTCATTTTTAGCTCAGTGTCATATGCATTGTGTTTCAGATTGTTGATGTGGATTCAAGATTCACAGCCAAAGACTTCCTCGATTGTTTCTCACAACAAGACTACAGGTAGTGCATACACATACACATACATTATAATAATATTGCTTATATATTATTGTTACAGCATTAATTTAAATGCTTACTTCTTTCTTTTTGGTAAATGAGATACATTTCATCACTTAAATCACACAGTCACAACTGCTGGAATCTTCTGGAAGTCTTAATTATTATGTACGACTTGAATTAAGTACGTTTTAACATTCAGGACGAGCCTAGAGTACATTTTAGCACTTTCCTCTGGAGGTTAAGCACATTTAAAAGAGTGAAATAGAGCCAGCACTTCCTTAATTTGACATGTACTCTCTGAATCTAGAAACCACTTTGTTCTGACCAATCAAACGCATCAAACAGTCTCAGGTTGTCTGAATTCTTGCCCGCTTTGTCTAAGCATGCCCGGGCAGGTATGCGTGTTGTTTATCCGGCGTCATGACCATGACTCTGTCATAAGAGCTCTCTTCACTGATATCCCCCACGGAGCTCTCACAATAGCGGTGACCATGTCAACAATTCCAAAAGTGTGGCACTTGTAATTAAGACATTTCTTTGAAGGACTGTTAAAAGATATAAGTGCTTTTGGTATCTATGCAGCATATAATGGGACTGTGATGCCCCTATGCAGAAGCCTGGATCACAATTCAGTTGGTTTGTCAGCTTTTGAAACATAATCGCACACACATTGTCTTGTAGGGTCAGAATTTATGAGTTAATGATGGTTCTGCACTAAGATGTCTCTCTAAAGTGGAAATGGGAGTGAGAGACAAATGTTTAGCAACCAGTTGACTTTATTTGAGAGCTGCTCCTACATGGACTCCCATAAACACTCATAAAGGAAGAGTTGATTTACCAAGCTCAGCTAGGATCAAAGCTGAAGTGAGTCATAACTCGGGTATCGTCTGTCTGTGATCTTAAACATCATATTTTAACCTGTGGCCTTTATATCATTATTTTTACTTGTAAATTATAAGTATCTTTGAGAAGGAAGGGGGGATCCGAGGATATGAGTCCCTGGTGTTTAAACAGAAGGTTAAACTTAGTCTAGTGTACTAATCTAAAAGTAAGAAAATACTCAAAATTTAGCAGAATTTAACCTATAGGGTTAGACATTCTCTGAAAACAACACTTTCTGATGAAGGCTTGGTGCTTGATGTTTGTTTTTAAGGTGTAACATGATCATGCTGTGACAGTAAAACATTTTGGTAGTTTAATAGAGAATATAGAGAATAGAGCATTTGTAACAAATGCTACAAAGCATGGTCAAATAATGTCAATATGTAATTTCAATGTGTGCATCAATAAAATAATTATTATAGTAATAACAATATCACAATTTAACAATAATTTTTTTGTGTGCTAACGAATGAGGGTAGCTTTATCGACTTACTAATTGTGCCATCCCTGATTTGTATACAGCTCGAGAAAAAAATGAGCTAAGTTTGAGGCTACGTATGAACTTCTAACCTTTCTCTGACTGTCTCATATGACACAAAACTTAGATTTTCGTGTCTGACTTCAAACTAAATATTATCACAACATACAAACAAACATTTATCATTGTTAGTCTTGGCTTGTTTCCTAGTCCTAATATGACGTGGTTGAACAAAGTTTGCCTAACATACAACCGATGTTTGGGGATTTGTTAACAGCTGGGTAACGGATACACTGACTGAAGTTGTGGGCTAGTATACTACTTGTTTGTTTTTATTTTTATTTAAATGTGAAGTATGATATCATTTAAATGTCATTACATGGTTAACATTTGCAGTGCTGAAATAATTATTGGTCATTATTGGTTATACGATCAAGAGAAAATTAATCATTAAAAGTATAGTAAAAATTCTGAGTTTCATTACAAGTCTTGATTGGATGTAACACATTTTTTTGACACTTTAAAGACTGGACAATAACGAAAAAGTAAAAACAAATCAATGTAAAAAATATATTTCTTAATAATATAAAGAATAGTTTGTTGCAGCTCTCAATATTTGCTTAAGCTACATTTAATTTTGTACCCACTGTACCGTAAAAGTCTGCAGCAGACTGTTCACATGCAGAACAGAATAACTCGGTCCATCATTATATGTTTCTGAAGCTAAATTTCTGCTACATTTATGAATGCAGGTTGAACCCAACAGCTGCTATGGAAACGAGTTGTATGAATTCGGCAGATTATATATTTTCCGGCCATTATATGTCCTCTCTTAATGCCCCCACCTTCTTACTGATGATTTCATGCCCACATAGAAGATATTGATTTTCATTAATAGAATAACTGATTATATAATGCTCGTTGGCAGTTATTCTTTTATAGATCATCGGAAATAAATCAGAATAGGTGCTGTGGATGTTATCATTATATATACTAAATAGACCTTTGGTTTCATCTGATCTGATCATACTTAATGGCTATCATAATATACTAATCAAAGGTCTATTTAGTATTAAAGACAACATCTGCTGTATCACTTTGTGGAGGAGCTTTGCTGGCACTTACCGGTCACGTCATCCCAGCTTTTGTTACAACAGATGAGATATAGTTAAGCTTACTGTGTTGTGAACATGAATATTTTATTTGTTACATTCACTGTGAAGGGATCTAGGCCTTTACTCGGTGAGTGCATTATGCTTGATGTTTAATATTTGATTCTGCATTCAGCGCCGTGGTATGATGTCATAAGTTATATAAGGCCTTAGGGGAGGCCCTCTCCAGGAGCATGTTCAGTCATCGACCGGCGGCTGTTGGTACAAGTGGGCTTCAACAGCAGATAAGCTTCCAGAGGAGTTTTGGAGATCAGAAGTGTCAGATTAAAAATTGTTTCTCAACCTGTTGGCCTTTATGATTAACATTATTGCATTACCTGTGTACCCTCATTTTAACAATCCACAGAAGTAGCTGTAAAACCTCACGCTCTTGCTCAGAGTTTATGATTGAACTGTCTGTCTTTAGATACTTTTGTCATTATATGCATGTTTCTCAGAGGTTTTAGCGGTTGCATACAGAAGTACGGAAGAGGATTAGGGCCACATGTGAATTTTTTTTGGAGTTCTGACTTTAAAGTCAGAATTCTGAGAATAAAGTCAGAATTCTGAGAAAAAAGTCAGAATTCTGACTTTAAAGTCGTTATTGGAGTTTCTGCGTGTTCGAGGGGTCCCAGAGGAAGCCATTGCAGTAATGGAAGAGCAAAACACGCAAAAACTCCAATAAATCCGACATATTCAGGTTTTTTATGTCTCCCCTCCTTCATGTCACTCTCTCACTGAAGTCGGTTCCTTACAGGGAGCTGCTCAGTTGTCAGTTACTCACTGACATCTAACTTTAATCTCAGAATTCTGACTTTATTCTCAGAATTCTGACTTTGAAGTCAGAACTCCAAAAAAAATTCACATGTGGCCCTAATCCTCTTCCGTACAGAAGGGAGCTCTAATGTGTTTTATTCGTAAGGATACAGTATATGGTGCGCTCTGATGAATGGTTAGCAGCACAGTTTTTGTTGTGAAAGACATGCAGGGTCTCGTGTGTTTATGTACGTGCTTTTGGATTATTATTATTTTAAGAGTGAGAGGGAGCAGAAAAAAAACAAAAAACAACACACAGTAGTTTTCAAATTTCTGAGATCAGTTTGCCTTCTGATACATTTGGATCCATTTTGAAAATGCAGCCTCGTGTCTCTTCCACATGGGTGTCTTCAGTTTTCTGTGTTTTTTATCGGTGTTGTTTGGAAACGAGTGGAGTTAACTGTGTGAGATCTGCCCGATATTGGAAAAAACTGACATCGTTATATTTTGGTTTCTGCAATATACTGTAGATGGTGGTATGAATCATCACCAGATGACTTGAATAGCTATATTTGGAAATTATTGAATAATTGTGAATGATGCAGAATAATAAAGAATGACTGTGATTGTTGGTTCGCTGTGCATGCAGAGCCTGCATCAAACGCTCTGTTGTAGCTTTCCTTGTGACTTCTGAGCATGTGCACATTGCAGTGACGATGCTGAAAAGATATTTTGTGCACTGTTTAAACCAGGGCTCTTTTCACCTGTGGATGTGTTAACAGGGTTGATACTCAGTGGCTATGATACATTATTAAAAATCAATGAAGAGGATGAAGAAAAAACCTAAAGTGATTGTCTTTGTACTGCTTTAAATCGAGTATATGCCAAAAGGGTTGGCAAATTATCACATTTCGTTTAGTTTTCTTTTTTTGGCAGCGGAGTGGTAGCTTAGCTTTCGGTGAGAACATTGGCTCAGTTCGAAGATATCTCGTCTCTCTGACGTTGTATGTAAGTAAATCCAAGCTCACGTGTCGGCATCGGTGTTTAACTTGCATTTCACTTCTTACATAATTAACTGACTCAGACACACAACCTTAACCACCGGCTCCTTATTCAAAGCGGTCACCCCCTGCAGCTTTATCTTACATCATAATATTTACACATTAGTTTTATGTAACTCGTCAAACAGAATGGCCAGGGGGAAACGCCGGACTGCTGTTTGATAAAATTAACCAGTCTACAGGGAAGAGTACACAGTTGAATCAAAGAAAGCCAGCAGCCTCACATTATCTCTTTCTGTTAAAAGCTACACAGAAGAGAAGCTATTTGGTATTTGATGAGACAGATCATACATTTTAAATGAAAATGGAATTACGGTAGACACATACAAGCTTTTTTTCATCCTCTGTTACATAATACAGCTTAAGTATTAAAAGTGTTTCATCATTTCCTCACTTGACTGCACCAGAAAAAGCCCTTGCAAGTGTTTGCATGTCAAACATTTATAAGCAATCCAGTGCCACCCTGTTATCATGAACTGGCTCTCCTGCATAAGACTCCCTGTAGGGCTCGGTCTCATTCTTAAGGTCAGTGTTTTGCTTTAAAATGAAAAACTGCTTTTGTATTACCACAGCATCAGACTGTAATAAGATGTCAGCAGCAAAACCATCACAGCTTCATTGTTGTGCAGTTTGTTAATGTTAAAGGATAAGTTCAGCGAAAAAATGAAAATTCAGTCATTATCTACTGACCCTGTGTGGATGGAAGGACAAGTGAAGTTTGGTAGTCCACAAAACATTTCTGAACCTTTAAAGCAGAACAACGTGGAAGCAGATAACTTGTTTTTACGACATGAAAAACAACTGAAAGAAACATAATGATTTGAAAAGACATTATTTACACCCTTGACGTGTGGTTGAGCTCATGCACCCACTCCTTATGGGGTGTGTGCCAACACTTTTAGCTAAACATCTACAGTGATGATTTCAGCTTTAAAAGTGCACAGTGTAGGTTTGGGGAAGAAATTGTACACAGAAGAGAAACCTTCACAGTGATGGAGTTTTTTGTGTCTAAGCAAACTGAATAAACTCTCTTTGTTTTCATGACTGAATAAACAAAACAAACTGAGCTTAAAGGACAACATAGTTTCATACTGTTTTACTTGTGGCAGACCCTGACACCTTTTCAGCTTCAAACAGTGTTCTGGGGACCTGATTTACCTCTGAGAACAGCTTGTTTATTCAGTTATGGAAAAAATAAATATTTCTGAGTTTGTTTTATTAACTCAATAATATTGTAAATATAAAAAATCTGAGTCGCATATATTTCTACAAAACTACATAGTGCCCCTTTTAAAAAGGGCGTAAATAATGCCTTTACAATTCAATTTGATATATCTGGGCATCCAGAGACAAGCTATATGGAGCATTGTATTTATTTTTTATTTTTAAACACTTTGAACCAAGTCCCCAGCTAATTCAGTTGATTAGGAAAATGCTGCAACTTTTTCGCTCTGAAGCTCCACAGTATTTTGTGGACTAAGACACTCAACTTTCTATCCACATGGGTGTCAGGAGATAATGAGATTTTGAGTAAACTTATCCTTTAACTTGTGTATAGTGACATTTGATTATATAGAAATAGAGAGAAAATCTCAAGCATATACAAGAGTCCAACCCAAAACACAGCTTATATTTCCAATAATAATCCATAATAAATGGTGACCTCCTGCACATTTCTGCCTGCCATCATTCTTCTTTTTCTTCTTATATTGTGTTGTGGTGGAGACGATCCATGTGTCCATATTAGTTAGGCAGGACAGAGAATCTAATCAGAAGCTCTCTGTTCAGCATAAAAATGATTAGCTCGAGCATAGCAGTAACGTATCATGTGGTTCAGTTCAGTGCTCCTGGGGATGTCCATTAATTACCTGTCAAACAGGCTGTTATGTAACTCATAGAACAGCCACTGCTCTCCCACGTTGTGTATACATTGTGGATGTGGGTCAGTGACATTCATGTGCGTCACTGACTGCATTCAGAGATGCTTCATGCAACAGCTCGGCATGACCGTTGTGTCACACTATTGAGGCAAAAGCATTGACTGGCATCCTTTCACACAGTCCCTCCGTCCATGGAGCATGCTGGAATGCTAAACCAGATGATTTGTGGCAGATCCCCAAAACATTCTGGGAGTAGACAAAAACTGCCATTTCCACAGGTTAGGAAAGCACACAGCTGCATTATTGGACGGAGAAGGGGAAGTGGATGGAAGGATGTAGGGTGAAAACAGGGGCCGGCAACAGCCAGCAAATCCTGCTCTTTCTTTCCTCCGTCTCTCCCCCGGCAGTTACATAACGTTCCAATGGAAACAAAGCAGAGGAGGAAACAAACAAGCAACAGGCTCCCTCAGTGTCTCCGCTGCTAAGCAGCCGTTGCCAAGTGTGTAGCCACTTTGTGCATGTGTTTGCGCTCACAGGGATGACCACTTGTGGGTTTTGTTTTTGCATTTGTTGCTGCATGGATGTATGTTGTGTTGGGGCCAGAAAAATGTAATTCAGCTGGAGATAACGTGTGCGTAAATAGCTGCTATTGAGAGCCGGGGCTTCTGGAAGCTGCAGCACCACAGAGGCTCTTTTGTCCATCATGAACATTCTGTCCTGAACATTATCAACACATAGAAAGTCTGTGTGTTGTCACCCGGGTTCATCCACATGGTCAGAGTAGTTACATAACTCTCTATCGGTCAATTGGTTGTGAATTCTGCTAATACAAATGGATTCTTGTGGTATGAGGAACACTGAGCTAAAACCAGAGTGTGTAAACTCAACAGAAACAGAAATCACTGCATCTCAAAACATTCCTGTGGCAAAACGTAGCCCACCAGGGAGTCTGTATATGACGAGTCTTGACACCTGTGGCATGCAGTGAGGAATCTAAAAATGTACATGATTAAAAAACAAATAATAGCTCCATGAATCCATGACAACATAGAAGAGAAAACACATCAAGTGTGGATTCAGCAGTAAAATACCACCCACCTAAAATACACAAATCTTTCACAGAGTCTTGATGGTTTTAAATGTTCATGACTAAATAAGCAACAATCAAAGTTGTGGGGGAAAGCCCTCAGTTATCATTCATGAATAGTTTTGCCTCATCAGAACTATGTTAGTAACATGTGCAAACAAACCCACAACTGTCCACCTGAGCCCAGCCCACTGAAACGACCCAAACTCCTCCAACTGTGGCTGAAATGTTTGAATACTAAAGTTTTTGAACGCCTTTGTATCTAATTTATTTCTTGTGTTCCCAGGGAGAAGCTGACAGTTGGAGGGAACCAGTTAATGGAGCTGAAAGGGGCCCTGGATCGCTGTGTGGGGACGACGGGTCAACACACCACCTTTCCCACGTAGCCCTGATTGGACCAGAACCAGGAAGTGCCAGCCAAACAGACGTCCTGAATAAACTGATTACTTGAAGTAAAAAAGAGGCGTCTGGTCACACACAGGAGCTGTTTACCTTTTTAAATTTGTACACAAATGTTACCTGTGACACGTTTGTTGTTCCGTTCCCTGAATGAATCTATGAAGGTTCTCCATCATTCTACCGTTTACAGAGAATGACCCGACTCTTCACAAGAGGCTCTTTTGCATTTCAGTTCAGTGGGTCAATGAACATTTATTCACATAAAAAATGGCATTATTTTGTCAGAAGGGATTTCATTTCATTTTTTATAGTTAAATTTATGTTCGCTTTTGAAATTCAGTTTGTGTGCTAACATAACATTTTGGATATTTATTTTGTGATATTTTTTGGACCTTTTTATGACAATGATAAACTGATATGATAAACTCTATTCTAATGTCTGCTCACCATTGTCCAACCCAGGCCCTCGTAAGCAGTTGTTTCCCATTATTAATGATCGTTCAACTTCAGTTTCAGGAAGCTCAGTGAAGCTTCTCACTGGGCTTAAAGGAAATCATACATTTTGGCAAATAAACCGACTTTCTGGCTGAGAGTTAAATGACTAGAACAATACGATTCTCATTGAATCTATTAAATATGAAGCTCAAGCTTGGAGACAGTTAGCTTAGCTTAGCACAAAAAGACTGGAAGCAGGGGAAAACAGCTAGCCTAGCTTTGTCCAAATTTTAAGAATGACCATCTTTTGATTTTAAGTTTTGTCTTTTTTGTCCCAGCAGAGTGACTTCTGAGAGTCATGTCATCACCATGATGTTGATTTGTGTAAACAGACGTCTGTCGGGTCATGCGCATGTTCCACCAAAGAAGATCAAAAAGTTGATAATTCCGGGATGAGAATTAGACAGTGAGATCACAAAAATATCTTTGAAGATGTAACATGCTAACCAAGTTTTGATTATCCTCCTCAGGCTGCAGAGGTAACGCTATGTGACAGAATCACACAGCAATGTATGGAGTGCTAAAGTCACAGATGACTTCTGGCCGAGAGAAAGGCCAACACGTAACCACCATGAACCCAAGCACTCTTTTTACCCTTTGTTTTTTGTACAGATTAATTAAACGAGACCTAATGTGGTAATTTGTGAGCTTTTGAGGTCCAGGCAGGTGAATTTTGTTGGACAGAGTCAGGCTAGCCATTTACCCATTTTCCAGTATTTGTCTTGAGCTAACTGTCTTCATATTTATCTTACAGATATGAAAGACGCATCAGTCCTCTCATCCAACTTTCAGCAAAAATGTCAATAGGTGTGTTTCCTAAATTGTAGAACTATTCCTTTAAAGAGATTCCAGTAAGACAATTTTTTTTGACTTTTAACAGCTGATTAATATTGATTCCAAAAATTCTGTTTTATATCATAATGCTGTCACAAACCATGTTTTACACTTCTCACTTACTGCAAATGAGGCAAGGAGACTAAAACAAGGCGACAAAACCCTGTAGAAAGTTTGGTTGGACATCCAGCAGACTATCATGTGAGCATCTTATTTTTTATATGATTTTTTGAAAGCCAAGATTGTGCAGTCTGAAGATCTATTCTATAATGTAGATACTACAAAAAACAGAATTATTTATATACTTTCTAAAGCTATCGGTGACATTTTCAGCATACTTTTGGTTGATTTTTAAGTAAAAATGTAAATAATTTGAAAACAAATTATATTTTATGTGAAAAAGTTAAATATTTACAACAAGAAATTAAATATTTTGGAGCATATTTTGTCATCAGCATCATTTCCTTCCTCCACTAATCCTCCAAACTCATTCAGCCTCAGTAATGTTGCGTAACTGTCTTCCTTGTGGTATTTCCTGCCGTTTTTAGAAGAGGCTCGGACGTGCAGTACAGTAACGAGTGCTGTCAGTGTGGCGGCATGTGGCGGCATGTGTGTGCATGCGTGTGCATGCATGGTGACTAAGGGGATTAGACTGCTCGTGACACCGGCAGACAGAGATTACACCTGCTGCTGTGACACACAGAGAGGCTAAAGCATCAGACGTCATGCAGTGACAGGTGTAGGGAGGGGACAGATAATGAGCAGGACTTCCTGTCTCATTACATCATTTCAGCGTCAGACGCTACAACCCAGCTCTTATTGAACATTTTATTATTGACGTTCTTTTTTGTTCCAGACGTATCGCCTGTGAACTGTATCTGTGAATTTTAATGCACATTTTTTTCAGTTTAAACCATTTTCATGCCAGAGCCGACTGTGCCAAAGGAACTCTTGTGTTATTTCAAAGCTTGCCTTGACCTAGAGGGACCCA
Source organism: Spondyliosoma cantharus (assembly GCA_900302685.1). NCBI lineage: Eukaryota > Metazoa > Chordata > Actinopteri > Spariformes > Sparidae > Spondyliosoma > Spondyliosoma cantharus. Next base: position 25,235 of record OMLP01011609.1, on the reverse strand, counting down.
TTTCTGCCGGTCTTCAGATACTTATCAAGTGCCTGGCTAATGTGGAACAGCTTTTATCCAAGTTTCTTCATGTGAAAATTCCCTTCATTTCCTCAGGGGAACAAGTGTTATCTTCCCTTAGACTGTTGTCCGTCAGAAAGCTTCTGCCTGAATTTGGTTCCGAGTGCTGGCTTTATATCATAAGTGAATCATCTGCATGCATAGCCGCATTTACATTTTATAAACACATTGTGCCTTTACTTTTATTAATTTAACACTTCTTTGATTCAGTCTCTGCCTTCAGCAAAAAGAGGAAGCCAGCAAAACTTTCTCCCAATTAACTGTAAGGGTGACAGAAGTGGCAAACTAGATAGGCAGACTCATCAGTGTCGAAATCCTCAATTGCTATAGCACGTGGTGCATATGCTGCTTTTTTTTCCCCTTCTGTGACTGTCAGGTGCATCAGATTATCAGAGGGTACCTTGTGAATGAGCACTGGGTAGGGATTGAATAAACTGACTGGCAGCCGGTGATGTCTGAGGTCATGCAGATGTAGCCAGACTCAACACTCGCAGAGTGACAGCCGTCGTTCCCTTCCTGCTGAAGTCTGTTCGCCAGCTTAGTATAATCTCTCCTAAAAGACACTTAGAGGAGCAGGGAAAAAAAAACCTGGCTTAGTGTGGTAGTCCCTGAGGAAAATGGTGGCAATGAAAGCTTAGACGGCAGTGACCAGCAGACAGTAATTACTCAACGTTAAGAGCAGGATGAGAGGGAGACGAGGTGGCTGTAAAGTCTAAATTTAGCACCCGGTTCATACGACCATAACCAGACGTCTCTTCAACGCTTCTTCACTGGTAAACACCATTTTTAGTTTATGCCCAACATCACTGAGTAACATACATTTAGTAAGAAGGTCAAAGACAAAAAAAATCAGATTCAAATGATTTATTAATTAAGAAATGTTACAAATGTGATCATTTTCTCGCTTTAACATTCCTTCCAGAAGAATCTGCCAATGCCTGACACTTTAAAACACAAAAGAAAAAGAAAAGGATCTTCAGTAAACTGCATCTCTACGTACATCAATTAGTTAAATCACAATAACAAAAGTTTGGTTAGCAGAAGCAAGGTTTGTGCGTTTGTGTGGTGTGTGTGCACAGAAAAATTAACTAAAACTGGCACAGGTTAGATTCATTGACTTAAGCTGTCTGCTACTACTTTTATTTTTATCAGTAAATCAGCAGTGTATAAAAAATATAAAAAAGGCCATCATTTAAGATTCAAAAAGCAATCCAGCTTGTTTAAAATGACACAAAAAGCCATGACAGGTGTTTATCAACTCGCACTCTGAGTAAGGCTTCAAACCACTGACCTTTAAATATGAGCAAAATTACATTTCCACAACAGAAATATTCTTAAATAACAACTTCCAAAAGTCAACTGTCACCACTCCATACTGCCACCTTCCAAGTGACCAATAACTGCGAGCTCATCTGAAAACCCTCATTGAAAGTGACAAACTCTTCAACTCTGAGAAAAAGAAAAGCACTAAATGTGTATTAAATGTTGGCATATGACAAAAAATGAGGAAGAAATAAAAATATGTACAGCACGGAAAACATTGTATGCAATATGCAAAGGCGTCATGTTGCTTTGGGCAACAACCCTTCCATCCCCAATCACCAATTATAAGCCAGTCTTCACTGAAGACCCCTCATCCCAACAATCCCCACCCCCACCCACATCCGCTCATACACACACACACAGAACATCACGAAACACGATTACGTCACTAAGCCTGTTAGTTTGGGAAAAAGGTGAAGCACTGTGAAACTCCCCAACCCCCTGGCTCCCACCCCTCTTCAGTCAGAGAGGGGAGACGGGGCCTTGGTGCAGTCGTTCCACTCGTCTGTCTCAGGGTTGTACACCTCCACTGTGTTGAGGAACTCGTTGCCATCGAATCCGCCCACGGCGTAGATGGTTTGACCCAGCATGGCGACACCCGCGTTGCTGCGAGAAGATGTCATGCTGCCCAGCATCCTCCACTCATTGCGCATGGGGTCGTACACCTCCACACAGCGGAGCGCGTGGGAGCCATCGAAACCTCCAACGACAAACAGTTTGCCTGGACGGAGAGAGTATCAACATGATGACTCACCCAAATTCAACATCATTGATGCACTTATTCTAACAACATGTTGCTGAAGTCAGTTTTGCATTTAACATGCTTTTGAACCATGCAACTGTTCGTTTGTGGTCATAGACTCACCTTCATGGACAGTAACGCCGGCCCCCCTGCGAGCCACATTCATGGGGGCTACCAGGGTCCAGGTGTTGTTCTCAGGGTTGTAGCGTTCCACAGTGTTTAGGCAGTTCCACGACTCCGCCCCTCCAATCACATACATGAAGCCATCCAACTCACACACTGCTGCCTGGTGCCTCCCTGAAAACAAATTTGCTTAATAGATACGACTTTCTAATTTCCCAAATATCAAGTCCACCAGCTCCTGATACAATCTTACCCTACATTTGTCTCATTCTTAAAACATAATGTTCTCTCTGCTTTCATGATCCAATTTCCCAGAGGGAATAATTAAAGCTTTACATGAAATACAAACTGGTTAGCTCTCTGAAGAAGCTTGAGGTTAGATCATGTTATCTGTATCAAGGTAAATATTCTGAGTGTATGTGGGACTGTGTGGACACGTACTGATGTTAAGAGAGGCACAGTTGGACCAGGTTTTGTTCACAGGGTCAAAAGCATCACAGTTCTTAAGGCCCTTCTGCCCGCAGGGGTCCGACCCTCCCACAACGTAGAGTTTGTCGTTCAGTGAGCAGACACCTTTAGATTGAGAGAAAAGGAATGAGCAACAGAAAGCAAACTAGCCTGAATGGAGAGGCCATTCTATTTAAGTGTGGAAAGAAATTAAATGAAACAAATCAGTTAAGAAATCCTAGCAGAAAGGACTGACCTGCATTGCAGCGGTTTGTCCTCAGTTCTGGCACTTGAGCCCATTCATCAGCATGTGGATCGTACCTCTCCCCGCAGCTCAGCTCATCAGAATGTCCGTTTGAACCTCCAATCACATACAGCTGACCCTGCAGAGAGTCATTAGATGATGATTCATCCGCCTGACACACTTGGTGATATGCACTTCAAACCTACTGGCAGAATTGAGAAACCCAACTATTTGGACAGAGAATGGGTTAAGTGTGGAAGTATTTGCACAAGACAAGTGAAACCTGTTCAAACACTTGATATGTGCCATTATTCAAAATGTCACTTTATTGTAGAGTCAATAAATCAGAGATAAAGACGAATAATAAACTGTACCATGAGAACAGCCATCTGGAAACGAGCCCTTGGAGTCCGCATGGGAGCGATGAAGGTCCAGCGGTCCTCTTTGGGGTTGTAACACTCTACAGTCCTCAGACACTCCTCTCTGTTGTAGCCTCCTGCAGGAAAATAAAATGAGGAAATGTTTGTAGACTCCAAAACCCAACTTTTTATCCACATGGGGGTGAGCAGATCATGATTGAAATTTTATTTCCGGGTGAACTGTTCCTTTATTACTGGTAACTCTTATTTTCTAACCTGCTGCAATGAGTCTGCCGTTTAGAGCAGCGGTGCCCAGGCCACAGCGAGCATAATGCATGGGTGAGAGCGGTTGCTCCTCCAGCTCTTCGGGCTGGGCCTCGAAGCTGAGGCTCTTCATCAGGCAGGGGGTGGCAGAGGGGGAGGTCTGAGGGCTGCTGCGACCGTGCAAGAAGATCACACACAACACACTGTCCAGCACAGCCAGACACAGGTAGGTGTTGTCTAGGGGTAAGATTGAAGACTGTTAGAAACACTTGAGGGAAAATTGTTTCAGATTAAAATCAGGAGTCTCTGATGCCATCTCCTTTCTATTATATTTCTGATTGTACTGCAACAAATCACATGTAGCTCATATACACACTTACTTGTGGTCTTCTCAGAGGCGATGTACTTCCACTCTCTCCTGGCGGTCTGTTTCGGGGCATTTGCTGCTTGGTTGGAGGGCGACAGGCTTCCTGAGGAGCTGCAGCTCATCTGTCTCTGGGTGCTCTCCCGAACGGGTTTCTTCTGCAAGAGCACATCGCAGCTACAGAAGCCAAGCTTACACCACAGGCCCACCAGTGGCCAACACCAGCTAATCATTCCCCAAACTACACTGATCCAACTGGTCTAATGTAGACGTGACAAAATGACATCTCACGCCAAGTGAAGCCAAAAGCACAGCACTGCAAACTAGTCTCAAACCACGCTGCAATCAGATCTACAGCACACAGTTAAGCCACAACCCAAAGAGCTGAGACTACCACCACGGCTCACACTCAGCAGATTGAGATTAGTTTAAAAATCTAAATATGTTTTTTTTATATATGCTCAACAGCATAGCCAGGCAGGCGTCATAGCTCAGTTATTGCCAAACTATTGGCATCCGTTTTTACATTCTGGCTAAATTGTGGCATTTAATAAGCCATTTCTACCTCTAGCCAGGCGCAGGCTGTGTAGTATTTTTATGCATGGCCAGGCACACGCTGTACACTAAAGCTACACGCTGCCAAGCAAAATGTGGTAGAGACTTCATTACAGTGAAGCCGGCACAAGCTGTTGAGTACCTGCACAAACTGAAGGTGGTCCTCCTCGCCACCAAACACCTCATTGTGCGCCTCAATCAGCAGCCCTCCATCCACCAGCTTATGGTCAGGTGAGTAGTACAGCGTTTGCACCTGAAAGACAAACAGGAACAACATACCCATGTGGCTGTCTCCATGGCAACACACTGAGAGGGAGGAAGGGAGGGAGGAGGAGGAGGGGAGCAGTGCTGTGAAGAGGAAGATGGGGGAAGGGATGAAGGATCGGCTCTTCAATCGCTTGCATGTAAAGCTCCCTTTAAAAAAAAAAAAAGACACACACGCTGCTGCCACTGCATAGAGTGGGTTTAGTGTTTGAGCTCAAGAAGGTATCTGAGCATGGCTCTTCTTAATTTGCATCTAAAAAAAAGAAGGAGCTGTTGAAGAATGAGCGGCTGCATCTGGAAAGATCTTCAGTGAAGAATGAAGAGGAAGCTTTCCCCTTTCCACCTCTGTGGCTTTAAAATGGGTCCTCTAGCTGAGGAGTTGGTCATTGTGATGGTGGCCATAACAGGCTGTCAAATCCAGATGACTTCGGAAAGTAGTTCTGTTGTACCAAGGTAAATGTTTTATTACCCAATAACAGATTCAATCCAAGAGGGAAATAAAGCATTACCATTCTGTTCTGTTGAGGTAAGATACATGAAAATATGTGCTGAAGTCACACAAGTTGCCCACCTGCAGGGCAGATTTCAGAAAAAGAGAAATTTGATGGAAGTCCATTCAAGTCCAGCGAAATATATCTATACGCAAGTAACCGTGCTTAAGTGCATCTGTTTTCTGTCCAATGCCTTGTGGTTTCTTAACTGTGGTGGCGGATATATAGGCCTGTATGAGAATGTTACGTGCAGTAAAGGGGCATTCAATTAGATGTATTTATTGCTAAAGGTTTGTGTGCTAATAAATGCAGAAATGGGATGCATCTGTATATGTGGCATGGACAGATGGGAGCACAGTGTTGCTTGGCTGCAAAGAGAGGCTGCTGAGAGGCAGTAGTGCTCCTCTCCTCCCTCTATTTTCTCTGACTCATTACCCTGGTGGCTCAGTCCTGGCTCCTCAGTCTGGTCTCCTGCTGCTGCTAATAAACCTACAGGAGAGATAAATCAACGGGGAGGAGTGCCTGTTAGTGCTGGAGCAACAAACACGCACCTGTTCAGATAGTAAAGTGGCACTGAGACAGTAGAATCAAGGGTCAGGCCTTTGAGAACCTGTGTTTTTGTGTTTCAGTGGAGAGGAGGACTGTAATACTCAGATTGGGTTGCATGTAATCCAACCACATACCCAAAAGAGAACAGTGGAAACAAAACAAGAGCAAACAGCAGCTCTTTTTGGCTCACCTCTAATTTGTAGTATGGTTCAGGGGTACAGAGTTTCTTACTGCAAAAACCTCAACAAATCAGAGGATAAAGAAAACAACAATCCTGACAGAGCAGCATGACAGTGGCATGCCATTTCTATTTCAGCCCCCCTAATGACTTCTTAACGTCAAAAACAGGAGGGGTCAGAGGGAGGGGGAAGTTCAGCCTGAGAGTTGAGACTGCGCACCACGGTACTGACCTCCTCCATAAGTCGTTCAAGTTGGTCTCCATTCTCCCAAAGGCTGCGCTGCACCCAGTTGAGCACCTTCGAGTAGAGCTTGCCATTGCTGGGCAGGGTCAGGTTGTCTTCTAGCATTACTTCTAACTGTAAACACACAAAAGGAGAACGAAACGGGAGTTAGATTTACACACAATAAGAATAACGTGATGGCTTCACTGAAGAAATTAATACCATGTAATTTATTGCTCACTGGAAAACTTGGATCTAGCTGACTGATAACTCATTTACCTGGTAATTATATGATTCATTGCATGTACAATTGCTTCTTTTTTTGCCAGTGTGACAGGATTCACTTTAGGTTCATATCAAGTTTCTCTGGAACCACACACCCACACACACCCACACACACACCCACACACCCACACACACACCCACACACACACCCACACACACACCCACACACACGTAGCCCCTGTTGCAAAGTTTACATGTTTGGATTAATCACTGGGTAAAATGTATTTTATGTGTCCCGACAAACAATTTTATAGGTTCATATTGCTTTTCTACATTAATGCATCGTCTTTCAGCAAATTCTTAAACAACCTTTGTTGCTCATTATTGTGCCTCAAATAAAAACAGCAGCAATTAGCTAATGGGCCAGATTGCTGCCAGTGATCAATATATCTCATAATGATCAATACAGGCCGAGTCTGTGGTTCACTCACTTAATCACTCAGAAGGCCTGAAGGTATTACATTTACAATGACACAGAACTGGGAAAGCAAAAGCAAGTCTTCACATTTTTGAGGCAACAACACAAGTTTTGTATTTAATAGATAACATTTTTCATTGTCAAATTAATACATTTTATTTATCTGACCTGCACAACCTCAACCAGACTTACCTTAAAAGATCCACGTGCCATCCTAATTTGAACAAAGACACCCAACTCTGCTAGGCCTTACTATTGCATACGTTCTAAGTCCCCTGCGCTTAATACATTCTCAGCCAGATTTAGCAGTAGGGAAATCTTTAAAAGGCACACCTTCGTACTCGGACATGGGATTAACAAGTATTTTTAATCCCATACTTGGGATTAACAAATATTGTTAATCCCATGTCTAAGTAAGAAAGGTAAAAATACAAAGCTAAAACCGGCATAACCTATTCAGTTGAAGATCTCCAACACTGGCTATTTATAATGCAGGGGCAAAGGGGGGCAAAGGGGGGCAAAAAACTCTGCCAAATCATCCAGACTTCCTGGTACAACTTTACTGACTATAAAATACTTGGACAGAACTCTTATAAACATTGTGGCATTAAATGTATGCATGTACCTTGAGACGGGGAAGTTTGAGGAAGTCCTCCTGTTCAGAAACTTCCAGTAAATGGTCCTGGATGAAGGCGTCCACCTTGGCCAAAACTCTAGCATCTCCCATAGAGCTGGCAAAGTTACGAAAAGAGATGGCGTTCTGGGAATCCATTTTAGACAGCAGGTAGTCACCACAAATCTGTGAAGTAAGCAGGATATGGTTAAGTTGATAAAAAAAAGTCATGTTATTTGAAACCTGTGAGATTCATGTGTGGCCAGAATTGCAGCTCTATGGAATTTAGTGTCATCAGAATGCAGATGAGTAACACATACCTGTTTGACTCGCTCCATCTTGAACCTTTTGGCTGCAGAGTAAACTTCCTTGACCAATTCCTTGTCTGCCTTCAGCCTATGTTACACACACACACAAAAAAAAAGTGGTTGTCAATCATTTAAAAGCAGAGAATTTTGCTGTGATAAATTCAGAGGCAAAAGTTCAAAGGCGCTACTAACTGGGCAGTATAGGCATAGTTTAGCAAGATCTCTACAGCCTCTGGGTCCAAGTCCTCAAAAGTGACATGTGACACTCCATGAGGCTCATTGTCACTGTTAAAGATCTCAAACAGGTAGGGACTGCAGCAAGCCAGAACAGCACGGTGTGCCATCAGCTCATGGCCACACACCTAAACAAATAAAGAGAAAAAGGAAAAAATTAGAATGTGCACAAGTTTGTTAAAAGGAAACCTATACAAAACGTACATCTGTGTTGTGAATGGCTAGACCACTATAATGTGTCAACATTAAAGGGAAATGAAATAAATAAATCCCAGATATCGACTGAGAGAATATTAATAATAAAATAGCAACAAAATCAATAGTTATAATAAAATAGGATTGCCTCATGGCTCGATTCCTGATTGGCAGGCCAAGTCTCTGAGCGGTCTCTATTATACAAACGGTGGGAACATGTTCTCACACTTGAGATATGAGAACAACAGAATCATAACAGGAAACACTGAAGTAAATACTCAAATCTTTTTTCTTGTTTCGAAGTTTGGCATGAATCACGAGTTGAACCGAATACACACCATTCACTCAGACCTAGTGAACCGTACTGACATTTTGTGCATTTCAAACTGTTGGCACCTTCGATAAAGGTTCATTTTATCCCCTACAGTGCATGTCTTATATTCCGCAGAATGACTCAGTGGTCTCTCTGATAGTGTGCAAGCGCAATGACCAATGTGTGAGAGTATGCACATTTGCATTAGTCATACCTGCAGTCTAACATCGCAGAACTGACCACTCTTTCTCAGAGCGTTCATTTTTGCCACGGTGGAATCCAGGAAACTCTCATCCTCAAATATCAAATAACCGTTTGGAATCATTTTGGTAAATTTTGGTGGTATGCCTGCAGAGGAAAAGCAAAGAATAAAATTTTGTTCAATAAAAATAATAATACTGTGCATGCTTGTCTTCTGAACTCTGTCCAACATTGTAATAGCTGGCTGGCTTTATTAATTGATGAGCAGAGAGAGGATTAGGATTAGGTGCCTGTAATGTGCATTGTACTTTATAATCTGTCCTGTGCATTAGTCATGGCCTTACCTAATAAGAAGAATTTAAATCCAGGGAAGTACCACTGCTGAGAGTAGAACAGGAACCAAAGGTAGGCAAAGCAGACTGAGATCACAGCGAAGCCCAAGTCTTCTTCAACCAAGGAGAGGGATGGGAAGATGTTAGAAGAAATGCCAGTTGACTAGACGGGCGTGAGCAGAAGGGAGAGGGGGAGCAGCCGCACGGACAAACTATCAGGCTTGAAGCGACTGTAATCAAGTCCTCGGGATCCCGTTGGCTATAGACTTGTACGTATTCTGTGTTGGTCATACATTATAACCTAGAAGAAAAAGATAAAGGGAAAAACAAGGGACATGAGTTTTGTTACATATAAAAAATGAATTAAAGTCAACAGCTCATTTTGAAATTGATTCCGCCTGTTCTTGGCAGTCATGCAATGCTAGCACGAGTCAGCTCGAGTCACCACGTGGCAAGTCAAGGCAACCTTGCGCATGAGGTGGCAGTTGAGTACTCTCTCAGTATCCTTTTCATAAGCCATTTTACAAACATGCAGGAATGCTCACAATGTTCCAATATTCCCCACATGCATACAAAATTCAAGAGTAGACAATCTGATTCAGGTCACATCTGTCGCTTCATCTGATTAAGTTATCCTCATCGAATCCTGGAAGAAACTGGAATTCAGCATTCTATCTCAATATTCTGTAAACCCATAGAGAATATGTGGTAAAGCTCATGCCTTGGATTCTCACCATCCATTTCTCAGTTCAAATCTCCACACCTGCGGCTATGTTCAACCAGTCCAAACTAGACCGCATAATCCATCTCTTGCCTTCAGCCCTGTATCCTCTCTCTGAAGCAAGGCCACTCCAACTCTATCTTATGTCACAAGCCCCGTTGGCTGGCTCCTCCCTATAGGGAACCTTCCATTGAAGCACTGACCTATAAGGAAAACGCGGGTGGGAACAACTTGTGACAGTGTTTCCACAGCAAGTCAGTCGGTGAGATACATTGACAGGTAATTTTTCTCAGTGAATCTGCTGACTGCACTATGAATGCTGGTTGGCTAGCATAGGTATTCCAAATACCTTGTAACCCTGGCCCACACTTTTGCGACGCCTCCAATGAAGATCATATCCCATATCTTTCTGTTTAAAGATATATTATTCTGCTTGGTAGGCGTTTGAAAATTCACTAGCTGTAAAGCCTCAGGCTGCCTAAACAAAACAAAACACACAAATCTCATGTGTACCAATGAGATTTTCGCGACAAAAATTAACACAACTGACGTAGTATTTTAATGCCCAACCACTTCACCACAATGGCAGCTGCAGTCTGAAGCTGCACTGCAATTCAGACAGTTTTATCACCATCCCATATGGGGAGAGAGGACAAGACAGACCACAGCAGCTGCCCCATATTCTGAAATTGTATCCACACTCCATGTGACAAGGCTTTCCTGGGTAGCCCAGCTTTGCGCGAGTGTTCGTATCCAATTCACATGCAATCCAACTCATTAAAAAAGGCTGTGATTTACTCAACTGCTGCACATAAAATGTTCCTGTGACTCTAGCTGCTGCCAGCAGCATATTTCAGGAGCAGCATGTGAATCATCGTGCAAGAATTTTTGTGAGTAAAAACCTCTAGCTTGTGTGGAGAATTCCCAACATTAGCACTAGTAAATGATGAAGCCTTGTAACAGGTAAAAGCATTTTACAAACTCCTCGTCAGCTACCAAAGTATAAATCTAAGAATTCATATTAAAAGCAGCCTTCAATGAGCCTTATCTGGAATGGTTTCAGGTCTGGTTACACAACACACAATCCATAGCTAGACTTCAGGCAAGAGCGTTATCTGCTAGAATGATACAGACAATGTAAAACACAGCCAGGCATACATTAGAGCAGACAAACTGCCTTTTGTACGCTGCTGAAATAATAGTTTACTCTGCAGTCACATTGTTCAGGGAAAAGGTATACAAACACATTCTTGCAAACCCAATGCCATTTGTGAAGGGTACCGAGATAATATTTTTCTGTGACATTTTTTTCAGCTGTGAAAAAAAATGTGCGCAGTATGACACATATGTGCATTTTGAATTCATGAAAAAGTTTATTTTATTAAGACTGCCTTGAGCTATGCCTTTTAGGTAAATATTTCCTTTAATAAAAATAGTAACTTGCGTGTTAAAGTGCCAAACAGCTGGTTGAAGTAAATCACCTGTCATTTAGGTGCCAACATGTTACACTTCTTGATTTAACAATATCTATTAGTATCTAATATCTATTAGTCTTGTATACCAGTCATCTGAAAATCCCATCGATCCAATGTTTTAAACACCCACACAGCACAAATTCATGTGTGTACTTTGCCAGATCAACAAAACAACCAAATACTCAAATCCACTGACCTACTAAACTCAAAACAACACTGCACAGTGTGAATTTAATAATTGTAAGTCAAGTATTAGTAGGATAAAAAAGGAGGAATTATGTTGAGATCGGATTACTTAGCCTCTTACTCAACCGCTTCAATTTGGAGTTTGCGAAATATGTATAAAAGGCAAATGTGTAAAACTACCAAGACCACTGGGAACTGTGCCAGAGATTTTATGGGGAAAGCACAAACACAGTGGAACATGCTAGAATATAATCTTTCTGTATTGCACATAGCAGCATTTACAGCAAGTCTGGCATTGAAAACTATAATTCACACTTTCTGCGTGTGGATGGAGGGAACACTGACCTAGTTTTGAGTCGTTATGCAACATCTGGCAGAAGACTCCTTGTGAAGGCTCAAAAGCTCAACTCCTCCACATGGTTGAGTCCACCACACTCACCGTCCCCTCTCATCGCTCACTTAGACCAACACTCTCTCAAGCAAGCCACACCCTCTGCTCGCTAGACAATTCTTTAACACAGAGGTGTCGCCTTAATCACAGTTGTGATGAAATAATAATCTTCTGGTTATGGATCAGGTTAGTGACCAGCATGCATACAGGAATGTGTGTGTAGACCAAAACGCCAGGCAGACTTGGTGAGCTGCGGTTGTATGGGCATAAGCTTGAAAAACAGGAAACAAAAGGACAGAGAACAAAAGCACAAAAGAGAAAGAGTGAGATTGTGAACAACTTTGTCACAGAGGGTAGCTCTGAATGCATTTTCTCTCCATTTTTCCATCCGATTAGTCAGGCACAAAAGTGCAGTTCTGACACTGAACATTCAATGCTTGTTAGACATCCCTCCAGTGGTGAAAACGAGGCATTGCTGGATATTTCACCCAGTTTTCTGTGTGGAAAATTACCACTTAAATTTAACACATACAAAGGAATCCCATAAGGAGGTGACAATAAAAAAATTAAGATGGCAGTTAACATTGTATTGGTTATGTGTTTATAAAAATACAAATAAAAGAAATGGTAAAAATCATACATTTGATCAAAGCAGTACCAGACTTGAGATACTATAGCACTTAGATTCTACAGAACAGATTTTAAAAAAAAATGAGGACGCTGTCAAATGTGTTCTGAGAAAAAAGAATACCCCCGGATTCAAAAACTAGAGCTCAAGGAAGTTAAAAAGGAGAATGTCTGCCGTTGGCCGCTCAGACAATAAGAATGTTTTATTAATCACCTACTGTATAAGCCTTAAGGCAAATAATATATATTGTATGTGTGAATTTGGTTGCCGGCTACAGAACCGGATTAGAGGCACAGCAGGTCACATACTACAATGACATAAGGCAACTGAAGCACTTCAGGAAATCTGAAACGTTCAGAATCGGCTAGACAATTTCCTTTAACTAGAGAATCGATACAGTACAGCCAATAATACTCAGTGTCGACAGCAACAGTGACGCGTCAATATTATGTCGACAGTGGTCACAGCCCATAAAATCTGACACAATATGGCACTATATGGAGGCTGAGTAGAGGACAGAGTGTGCCCATGCTAGGTTTAACACTTTGCCATCTCCCCCACCCAGTGGGCAAGTCTTCTGATTGGCCATCCAATAGCCATCTTGTGTTTGTCTATTCGCTGCAAAGCAATGTCATTAATCTGCTGTCCTCCTCCTCCAGTAGAAAGGCCAATGTACCGGAGCCATGATGCCTGGCTAGGAGCCAGAAGTCATATAGCTAGTCTGGACATAGAACCTGCCACCAGAAACTGGGTCAGGAATGAGAGGCTCCCAAGAATCTGATTAACTCTACTTTTACATGGATTAAAAACGCAGACAATAGACATGCTTTAGCCTGGAAGGGAGGTAGACATCCAGGAGGAGTGAAGCAGCTAGCAACCTCCAGAAAGATGAGGAGCTCAGGCACGCTCGGAAGCTAGCGCATGTTAGCCTTCTAACTAGGCAACCTGCTGCTTAGCTGGGATGGGGAGCCATGAGACAGCCACGCCGGCTCAGCTAGTTAACTGAACCGGAGCCACGTCGAACACATTCGGTCCCTTGCATGTGTTGATCAACGCTGGAACTAGTTCAACTATTCCGTGAAATCTGGAAATACGAGCTAGCTTAAATATCCGCATCATTAGTTAACGCTAACGTTAGCTGCATGGTGAAAGTGGCGGTTTGTGTGACGCTGTCCGCGCCCGTTACAAGACCCGTTTCCAGCAGTTTCCAACCACAGCAAAGACAACAGCCCACATTGCCATTCATTCTCAGCGGAAAATAAAAAATATAAAAACACACTAGTATTCACTTTAACCAGTGACAGGATTTAACGGTTTCCCTTGAGACACGTTACTTGACAAAGACGTCGAACGGCACAACAAAAGTGAAAAAAATCTTACCTGAGGCGTTTGACAGCAAACGATATTAGACATATTTAATGCGAATTCAAAGTTGTTTGGTTCGGCTTAGAAGAAAGACGCAACGCGACTACAGGCACGGCGTGTGAGACTGGCGGTAGCTGGGTGTTCGCTCTCTGTCGGAGAAGCACGTCCACACTCTATCAGGTCTGGACTGGCTCTGACGGAATGGCCGGCTGCTGACAGGGAACGGCGCGCGCGGCCGAAAAAAAACCTGAGTGACTGCCACGCCACGTGTGACGTAATCGGAGGTGGGCGGCCCTTCAACGCCTACTCCTGAGAGTGATGAAATCCAGCGTGTAATACTAATACAGTGTGTGTGTGTGTGTGTGTGTGTGTGTGTGTGTGTGTGTGTGTGTGTGTGTGTGTGT
>OMLP01011609.1:0-10960 GCA_900302685.1 Spondyliosoma cantharus | reverse complement strand
ATCAGCTTCAGACTGAAGGTTAGAGAATGAATATGTCAATGAGGGTCCTCACGAGTATAGCAGTACAAACAGTGTGTGTGTGTGTGTGTGTGTGTGTGTGTGTGTGTGTGTGTGTGTGTGTGTGTGTGTGTGTGTGTGTGTGTGTGTGTGCGTGTGTGTGTGGATAATACAACATCTATGGTGGATACAATAATCTAAAGGAAGTACTTTTCCTGGAATTATTATTTAAAAACCTTCTATCGTCATGGTACAATTTATTTTATACACTGACAGTGATGGAAGAGGCAAGTAAGGGATTTAATCCTTTACAGCAAAAGAGCATTGTCTAAATACTATATAGAATAGAAATAGAAATAGAATAGAATAGAATCCTGGGGTTCTTAACTGATGACCTCTTGACTTTTAAGTCACATATCCAGCATATAACAAAAAAAGCTGAAACTACTGTTAGGATTTTACTACTTTTACTTACTTTTCTCTTTTTGTGTGAAACAGATATTGGTGGAGTCTACCTTTTGCCTGTTAGTGATTATGGAGATGTGTTGTATATTAATGCCCCTGCTCATCATTTTCACATGCTGGATAGGGTGTATCACAGGGTTCTGAGATTCATTATATTCTTGGCCAGAGATCTGTAATCTCAATGGGACTGACCTAGTTGAATAAAGGCTACATAAAATAGATAAATGTAGGCTAATCAGCATTTTCATGATCGCTCTGGTCTAGGTTATCGGGCCTATATTTAGTATTTTTCCAATTATCAATATCAGTGTGTTTTTGTGTCCAATTACTGTTAAAATAAATCAATTTAAAAATTAAATAATCTTTTTCTGATGCAGGATTCTTTTTTTGTCTGTAGTCGCCTGTGGTGTTACTCAATTCCAACCCACAGCACTATCTGATTGTTTACTTACCACAGGCAAGCCTCCAAACACTGAATAATCTGTGAATGGTTTCTTTTGACAGTCTTGGGGTAAACTGCATTTTCATACTATGCACATTGGTCTTTGAATAGACCAAGCAAATATGAAATTAGTCACATGTGTATCCATTGATGAATTTAAGGGCATCATTAGAAATGTGGTGAAGGAGGCATGTGGTTGTTTCTCATGATCTTCTGTTTTTTTCTGGATATTTGTAGATCACGCTATATGCTGCATTTTAATGTGTCGTGATTTTGTATGGCTGCAACTTTGGCCAGCTATCTCTTGTAAAAAGAGATTTTGATTTCAGTGGGACTTCCTGGTGAATAAAAACAAGAGTGAATTATTTAAAAAAAAAAATTGGCTTTATTGATAGAATAGCTTGAAGACATGACAGGAAACAGGTTGAGAGAGAAGGGGAGTGACACGCAGCAAAGGGCCCCAGACCAGGACTTGAACCCAGGGCTGCTGCAGCGAGGACAAAGCCTCTGTACATGGGACGCCTGCTCTACCAACTGAGCTAAACGGCGCCCCCTATTTATTTTTTTTATTGTTAATTGTTTGCCTCAAGGTAGAAGAAGTTCTAAAATTATTAGATTTTAGAAGTTTTGTAGTAGTAAAGTTTGCCTTAAAAGTAATTCCAAACCTGTCTTAGCCTAGAGGCAGTGCCAATAAAAATGACCTACACTAAAACCACTCATTGCACAGCACATCCGAATTTGATCATAACCCTGAGACCTCGAGAAGCAAGAAAGAAAATGGATAGACAAAAGATGAAATCAATAAGGAATATAGGTGCCACAAATGTGAAGGCATACTGAAGTATCAGTGTTCTTGATTAAATGTATTAAAATAATGAATATTCAACTTTCAACAATTCAACAATGGATTTCTCAATTACATTTTATGTCTTCTGTATTTTGAATGCATTATCCTTTCAATTTAAGCTGCAACTGTGCCAGATCTTCTTGCCATTTGTGATATTCTCCTCAACGTGTGTCTATGAGTGATGACAGCTCACTGGTATGAGCACTATTCCATAAGTAGTTTGATTTCGATTAAGAAGGAACATCCAGGCTCAACCCTCACTGCTACTGCACAGACGTCATCTAGCGGAAGAAGAACTCATTCACCTGACTGAATAGCTTATTACTACCTCAGTACGTCAGTAATTAGATTAGGGGATAAAGAATCGCTTCAATACCAGTGTATAAGCTAGCCTTTGTATCTGCATGAGGAGTGAGGAGTGTGTGCATGTCTGTGTTTTCCTGCATGTGAGGTTGTTTGTGAAAGCCCGGCACCAAATGTAACTCAGTGACAGGAGCACAAGCCCATTTAGCCATGGCCTTAAAAGCACACTGACCATTGTGCTGAAAACCACAGTGATAACAAGCAAAGCCAGGGGTCCAGTAAACGCAGATTAGGTTTATCAACACAAAGTAATCTCTTCATAACACCTCTTGTGCGGGTATTGTTAACCCAGCATGTTGTGCTTCCATCCATGTGCGGGTGACATTCCTGACAAGGTTAGAGGAGTTCTTGCTGGCTCATGCATGGGCAAGAAAATGAACGGCTGCTTTCCATGGATTGTCACCTGTATCGTATTTCACCTCTATTTATTTTTTGTAGCTGTGTCTGTGGGTGTGTGCTCGGACTGGAAACTGACCGGTTTTAAGGTCATATCACCAAGGATGTTTTGAACAAAACAAATGGAAATAAGAAACATTCACTTCATGCCAAAAATATGCAAATGCAAATTTAAATGTAAAAGCCTGCAGCTGGTATAACACTAATGGCTTTAATTCATGAATTACTGTATGTAGCTGTGCAAACCCCTCTGCAAAAGCTCCTTTGGGACGTCTGACTTCAGCATTATCTTGACTGTCTGCAAAGGTGAATGAAGAGCCCTGGCAAGCAATCAGTCCATCTCCTCAACACAGCGCCTGGAGCCGCACACAGACAAGTGGTGATTATAGCCGATGGAGTGCAGCCAACATTTTCAGCCCAACTTATTAATTTCTTACGGAGGTGTTTTTAGGAATTGGTTTGGGATCAAAAAGTGGGAAACAGACTGAAGAAATTGACAAATTAAAGTGGTATTCAAAGAGGTATTTCTATTTGCCTTTGCAAGGATTAATTCTGCAGGCAGATAAAGAAAGAGGGCACAGTAGCCTGTGAAATATACAATGTTCAATTGAGACTATGGCAGAGACGTGTGGATTCGTCTCTATGGTCATTTCTGAGGTGGTAGTTTATGTTATATTTGCTGAATTCTAAGTACATGGTACTCTGCTTCTTTCCCTTGAATATGAGTGGATGAATTCTACCTTGAAATGTAATGCAATCTAGAAACACCACAACAGCAACATTAACAAAAAATGAGCATCTGAAGAAGTTTCAAAATTAATTGAACATGACAAATGACAAAAAAAAGGTATTATTTGTAGCACACCCGTTCATTGATGGGTGATTCATTGATTAGCTGGTTGCACTTTTAAAAAATAACAAATGTTGACCAGTGCTTTATCACATTTGGTTCTTAGCTGTGTGCGTGAAATGGAGAGCTGTGATTGGCCAGCAGATCTGAGGGGATGTATAAGAGGAATAGTTCCAAAATGTAACCCGGTGCCATGCAGTGCTTTAAGAACAAATAAAATAATCTTTACGTCAATCCTGTACCTCAGTGGTAGCCAGTGAAGATAGGCCAGTGCAGGACAGATATGATCTCTTCTCCTCGTACCAGTGAGGAGTCTCGCTGCTGCTGATTGCTGTTATCAGATTCTTAAATGTGAGGATTTGCGGTTACCATCAGGGAAGGTGAGGTGAAGGTTGTTTACTTCTTTGCTATCTACAGCTGCACCCTTGTGGGCCTCTAAATCCTACACACTGGACCTTTACTGACCAAACATGTAATGTGTCAAAAACACATTAATTAATACAGAACCACAATCTGCATATAGCATATAGACGGCGCACCGGTGCTGCCAAACCTATCCAAAAAAATCTTCTCACTGTGAAAAGCACAAACTAACACTATCAGGACCTTGAATACAGTGTTCATGCTGCCTCCACTACTACACTGAAACATGCACATCTGTTTTCTGAAAGCGTACTCTGAGATGGATAAAACAACATTAATGTGCTGTAGGTTGTTATCCGCCCATCTTTAGATGTAATTTCAAGCTTCTGCAACAGGACACGTGGCTCACACACTAGTGCCTTATGTTCATCATATCTATTGTTAATGTGGCTCTCTCCAGTCATACATATAGACAGGCAGGTGGAAATCTTCAATTAAAATCTTGGCCCTGCTGATGTTTTCATCTCTGACGTGTTATTACTGAATCGTGAATCAGCTGCAAAAACCTGCGTGGGTGTGTATGTTGCCTTCCTCTAATTCCAACACAAAGGAGACGGCCTTGGTTTTGCTGAATCATCTTGTAAACTCTGCCGCCCCCCTCATTCTTTCATTCTACAGAGATTTGTTCAGTGAGGCTGCATAAATGTGTTCTGACAAGGACACTATGAATATTTTAGGTATCTGGGCCCAGCAGTAACACGTGGCTGCCACTGCTGTGTGGAAGCAGTTGAGGCGAGCAGGAGGCTTATGAAGAATTTAGAGTGACACTGCAATGTTGCTTATTTTCCTTTAGAAAAAATACTTTAATGCCAGCAATGCTGAGTGACATGAGACAGCACAGAGCTTCTTCGTCATCATTTGTATTCTGTACAAATTAAATACATCTTCAGATTCAGATTCAGATAACTTTATTAATCCCACCAAGGGGTAATTTGTCTGAGCAGCTTGCCTCATACACATACTAAACCATACAGTAACATGTAGATAAAGAGATAGCTGGATGAGCCAGAAATACAATAAGAATACAATTTAATACAATACAATATGCCGAGGAGTTCAGTGGAATAATGGAATCTATAATAAATAGAAGATGTTAAGAAATTGTTTGATCATCAATTAATAAAATAAAAAACAGTAAAATCAATAAAAAAAAAACATCTGCAGAGAATTTAAAAGATGAATTGCAGAGGAAATAAAAGATTTCGAGTAGAGAGGAAGATGTCGGTAAATCAATTCACTGACATCTTTTGTTTTTTTTGTTTTTCGTTTTGCAATCCCAGCAGCGCGGCACATACTTCAAAATGTTCCTGCCCTCTCTACTCCTCTCTCCAGGGCATGGAAAAATTAGAACAGCGCCACGTGAGTGTGTAGTTACATAGTCCTCTGATAAGGTACTGATAAACCGTGAAAGTCATTAAGTTAACCTTCTTGTGACAGACCAATCGCACTGATGAAACAGAGGCAGTGGGTTTTTTAGTGCGGCGAGCTCAAAGGTGAAGAGAACGTCATGTCATTTTAGTTTAGTGGCGTACTTCATGTATGTGAAATGGGACACCACACTACTTACGGAAACTCCAGAGAATGATGATTATTTCCTAAGAATCCAGCGTGTAATGTTTTGTTAACACAGATATGATCTGTTCTCCCTCTTTTTTTTGTCCTGTCTCTTAAAGGCAAATGGCAACTAGTGTAGAAATCAAATATGTTTTTTGGGTGCTTCATGATAGTCGATAATTATTAACATCCAGGACTCCTTTCTAATTTTAGATGTCAGCTATACCGGTCCATAGACATTAGTGCTGCAGGGATGATGTATTTTTGCAGGCTAACCCACAAGTTAGCATCACCCTGGTTTCCCTTTTAATATAACATCCTTGGGTTCCCTCGACAAAAAGCCTGTGGTGATTTTTCAGTTGGATTTTTGAATTCCTGCAGAAAATAAACTCTTTGGCAAACACAAGTTTATGATATTTGTTTTAAGATAATATTCACAGAGGAACACCACTTCAATGATTTTTGAAGCACGAGTGCAATCGGCAGAGGTGCAAAGCTGATGTTAGGCTACAAACAAACTACTTTGCGGTCACATGACTTCAATGTCACTTCCTCTCAGCTTTTTACTCTACAATACTATGCACTCTTAGATACAATAGTAGTTAGTTGGAGTATAGGTAGTGTAGTGTATTGTTGTGTATTGTAGTGTAGTGTAGTGTGGTAGGGTGTGTGCTCAAACAGCTCATTTGGGCCTCATTTAACTAAGAATCACCCATGAAAAACAGATTTAAAGTTGACAAGCACTACAATGTCGATTTAAACCAGCACCACTCTACAACGTGCAACCCATGAAAAGAGGCAACAAAGTGAGCTATCAGTTACAGTTAGATAAGTTATGGCGAACACCTTGTGCTGTAACTGATAATTGTGACCACGCACATCCACAAAGGCTCACTGTAGTCTTTCCCACAGAACTGTGCCAGGCTCTCCTCTGGTCCCAACGGGAGGAAGAGTCACAAGAGTGTCACAAGATTCGAGCTTTCTGTCCCATTTAAGAACACAGGGTCCCTCTCAGGCTCTCTCTTTTCAAATCCTCCACCCTCCTGTGGTCGGTGCCTCTCTAAGGAAGTGGGTCAGTTCAGTGAGAATAGAACACACACACACACACACGCACATATGCACATATGCACACATGCACACATGCACAAATGCACAATCCAGATTTTATTGGAATAAAAGACTTGATTAATGGCACACTGAGCTGCTGTCTTGACCCAGTGGTGCATTGATCTCACTGGAGGGAACACTGGCTTCCTGTAAATGTACTACGTGCTCTGATTAACTCAGAAACAACAGTCTGTGTTTTGATTAGAGTACTCGAGTTGCCTCTCTCTCTTTTTCTAGGTTTCTAATCATCTTCACTAACAAGGCACTATTCCCACCTTTACCCGATTGATTTGACATAAAATAATGTGAAAAATAATTATAATAATAACTTAAACAACAATAATAATAATAATAATCATCATAATAATAAAAACTGTACTTATAATGTGACTATTTAAATAAGAATAGATAAAATAGAGTCGGGCAGTATGTACAAGAAATGCATGTGGAAAAAATATTACCTATAAAAAAGTATGGTCCAGAGTGTTTAAGTTTTTAGGAACCTGTCAACAAGTCAATCAACAAGCAGCCTCTGGGACAGAAAACTGCTCTTTGAAAGCAACACAGAATAGAAGGCTCACTTCAAATAATCAGTGACTTTAAAACATATCATATCACCATGGTATGATTTATGCAGTTGTTGAGGTAGAAATTTGGGTATTCATGTGAGCGTGTGACTTTGTTTGATTTGTAAATCATTGGATGTAATGTAGACGATCAGACAAAACACGATCTTACATGGTGTCCATGCTCCTGACCTTAGACAGCATCAATTTAAAGGCATGCAAATCTATAGATTTGCACGTGACAGACTTTTGGTCCTGTGCAGATAATTCTAGTCACTCCTCCACTCCTCTCTGCTTCTCTCATCTCTCTTTTCATCCGATACTTCCCTCTCTTTTAGTGAACAGGGCTTGTGCCTGAAGTGATGGCGATTTGTTAGATGCTCATTTCTTTGAAACATAAATAACATCACTCATCCTTTTTACTCGTTACGTCACCAGCCCATATTTTAATCTGATGCTGTGTCTCGCTGCGCTCTTGTCTCTATTTCTTGTGACTGTTAAGTCAGGATTATCTCAGCTGAACTCATAAAACCTCATACATATTACACAGAGCCAGCAGCGCGTGTCGTTGGAAGAAGTAACATTGCATTTAAGAAGCTCAATATCAGTGACATCACATGGAAGCCTCAAGTCAATACTGCAGGAGCAAACGCAATAGATCATCAAAGAAACACATGTTCACAAGTAGAAATGGGTATCAATTATTTATAATGGAATCAACATCACAAGACTACAATTTTCTGTATTCCCACACGAACAGCAGATTCCTCTGGGTTTTATTTCTTCTTTACTTATTTACTCCCGGACAAGTAGCTGGGTGGAGAGAGGACATCAGAAACAAAACAGAGAGCCAAGTGTGGCAGCTCCCCTCAGCTTCTTAAAATGGAAACTGGAGCTCAACACAACCTCAAGGCTCTCATCATCTCTTGATCTTTTCCCTCTATGTTTAGACTGTTTAGACTTTTACAGTCACATTAGCTAATGTGTGAATGATTAGTTCATAACCCTAACCCTAACCCTCCTCAGTACATACGGTATGTCCTCATTCCTAATCCCTAACATCCTAACTGAGGTAAATTACTACTCAAAGAGTAAGTCCATATTAAAGTGTGTTAACAGGTCTTCAGGAGTACAAATGCATAAGTGAACAAAAAGTAGTTTGATGCCTTTTGTGGTAACACAATTACAAGAATGATTGTTGGCTAAGTATGTTTCTGCATTTCAAAATTGACATTTCTTTATGTTGCAACTTAACGTATGTTGAGGTTTCATTTCAAATATCTCTGTTGTCGGCACTAGGCTTAAGCTGTACTTAGGTTTAGGTATTAAAAACTCGTGTTTAGGGTTAGGAAAATGTCATGGTCTGACTTTCCGTGAAAAATAGCCACTGAAAACACTTGGAAATGGTCCGAAATTTCCCCACAGACTCAACCTGCAGTCACCCGTTTGGCAGTCTTGTAATTTTTAATAAAAATTCCTCTCTGCTACCTGAGGTGACATTCCGCTAACAAGCATATCATGTAAACGTGACACGCCATGTCTGGTGCAAATGTCAACCTTGGACAAATCTGTGGTTTGCAGAAACGTTAATTGCTGACATGATATCCTGGTGACTGGGGCTGTTAAGGCTCCATAAGACGCTGCATTGAAATCTAATAAATAGCCTCCATTGATGTCACTCAGTGGCTAAATTGCAAATTGGCTAAATTGCACTCCTATAACACTTTTGAACTCGTGGGCAGTTTAAAAACCAATGATCAAAATCTGTACAGCAGAACCAGAGATGTCGCCTTCTTTATTCCACACATTCGTCTTCCTTTTCAAATACTGGTGCCTACATTACCCACAGTGCAACTGTGCCACTGAGTGACATCACATCACTAATGTGTAAAACTGGTGAAGTAACTCTTTCAGTTACTCAAGGTTTAGTTCAATTTGATCTATATTCTATTTGACATATTAAAAGCCATAAACCTCTCTCTGATTGACACACTGAATTGAACTTCACTCACTATACCCTTTACACCCCGCCTAGCCTTTGTTTTTCAATTCCTCTGTGTCCGTCTTAGCGAGAATTTAATATCTCACAGCTTTTCTCGAAACACACTTGACAGAGGGGTGTCGAGAAAAGCTGCCAGCAATACCTAATTAGTTGTGTACCGACGGCCAACTCATCACATAACGAGCTAGATAGCAGCATAGGGAATGGTGCAATGATGCACATTAGTGTTGTGCACTGCTGACAATGGTAGCCAGCAACCTGTTTTTTGATAGCTTTATCAGCAGCTATTTGATAATATGTTTGCAATTTAGCCATCTCTGTTATCAGCACTGATTACGAGGTTTTATAAGTCCTTGCCAATCTCATTGTAATCGCCATGAGACCTTGTACAATAAAACACCCACTTCCTTCACTAGAATAATGATTTGAATAACCTGACAATGTAAACATGCTGTGAGATCATTTGGATTGTCACTGCACACGAAGTTAATCCTTATTCTGTGCACACTCAGTGTTGTTCAGAGGGAATTTCCCAATGTCTAACTGAGCCATTTCCTCAGAGTGCCAACAACTGGGGCTTAAAGCGGAGCTGCTGATGTTGCAACGGGGCTTTTGTGTGTTTGACCTGCTGAGGGGGTTATCCCTAAAAACAGGTGTTATTGAATTGTGACCCAGATAATGTCATGCTATAGGTCAAACTTCAGTAAGTCGAGGCCGGCACACACAATTCAAGCACATGTTGTGTGCGCGTGCATACAGATACAAATGCATAGATCTGTGTGAACACGGTGGCTGCTGGCCATTGGTAATATTCTCTTTAAGCAGTTTAACTTTTAACCAGTGTGCTTCCAGGGAAGACACCTTACTTTGACCCCACATTCATCCAGTTATAGCCAGATTTATTGGCAACTCACACTACCAGTGTCACATGCAGAACTTCCAACCATCCAAGTAATTACTTTACAAAGAAATCATCAGTGACACAATAAAAACTGAATCATTGTTTACACAGACTGATTGTGGATGATACACAGTATATTTTATAATCCAGTCACACCGTTGGGAGCTACATGGAGGTGCTGTAGTAGCTCATTAGTATCCAAGTTGAATCTGAGATTCATCCTTATCAGCTCAGCTGTCTAGGTCAAGGAGCTTAACTTATTATTCAAGGGCGCCACAATAAACTGGAACATTTTAAGTTTTCTACTGATTAACAGGAGAAATGACTGAACACAACGCTAGTTAAATAGTGAGAGCGCCAGAGTTTATTGGCAGAATAAGTGGGTCTGGACATTTGTAGTCATGTCCTTTCGACGGCAATTGACCTGGATACCTCCGCCAAGGAGGTTATGTTTTGTCGCATGTCCGTTTGTTTATTTTGTTGTTTTTTTTTGTCAGCAGGATTACACAAAAACTACTCAAATGATTTCCACAAAACTTGGATGGAGGATGGGCCTCGACCCAGAATAGACCACATTAATTTTTGGTGTGGAACCAGATAAAAGGGGGACTCAGGAGTTTTTTTTCAGTTTCTTTAACATTGTGCTTTTCCCCAACATTTTTGGGAGTTTTTCTCGATTGTTTAGACACATTTTCTGAAAGCATGCCTCATACTCTCAGAACTCTACACACAAATCAAAAAAACACACACACAATGGGCAAAACCCCTCAATTCTCCTGCAAAATGTAACTTTACATTCAAAACAATGTAATTTCTTCTCAAAATGGTATTTTGTTTTCAAATGACACACACAAACCATCATATGAATAGACATTTATAAGAACCAGTTGAACACTGTTGTGCTCAATGTAAAACACTATGATGAATGGAAAACACTTCTTCTCCATTCATCATAATGACTTAGGCCTTTTTTTGTTCAGTGTTACACTTACTACAGACAGTACATACATAAGTGTGTTGCAAAATATTTGAGAATATTGTTTTTAT
>OMLP01011607.1:3948-29374 GCA_900302685.1 Spondyliosoma cantharus | reverse complement strand
ACTGGCTACCTGTCTGCTTCAGGATTGATTTTAAGATCATTTTATTAGTTTTTAAAGCTCTTAAGTGGCCTTGGGCCAACTTATTTATCAGATTTGCTTTTACCGTATGAGCCCTCCAGAATCCTCAGGTCCTCTGGTCACGTCCTTTTAACTATTCCAAAAGTAAGAACGAAAACTCGCGGTGAGGCCGCCTTTCAGTACCACGGTCCGCGTTTGTGGAACAGCCTCCCAGAGGACCTGAGGGCACTGGAGAATGTTGATATTTTTAAAAGCAACCTTAAGACCTTCCTTTTTAGGCTGGCTTTTAGCTGAATTTTATTTATTTATTATTTTATTTTATTTTACTGCCTCTAGTGTCTCCTCAGTGAAATACATCAATGATAGCGTTTCCTCAGTTCCGCAATACCTGTTGTTAGTGCCCTGTTTTATGTATTACCATTTATTTATTTATTTATTATTACTCACTCTTTCATTTCACTTACTGTGTTTAAGTAGCTGGATACGTGTGTGTGTGTGTGTATTTTCGATGTATGAAAAGTGCTCTATAAATAAAGTCTGATCGATTGATTGATTGATTGACCTGTAGTGGCTTTTAGCTCATTAGCACAGCTAGCCGTGGAGCTAGCACTACTATTAGCTGACTCTGCCCAGACTGGGAGCTTGAAGCACCGAAATGTTGGTGTTGTTTACCATTGGATTGCATCGTCTCCTGAGGTACAGAGTGGCTAGGGGCAAGCTAGCTGGTTAGCATCTCTGCAACACAATATACAGACAAACAGTTAAAACTGTTTTCTATCTCTTCAACTTTCATCTTCACAACTTTAGTTAATTTTTCAATGTGTACTCAAATTTAAAATCGTACATATTGATCGCAGAAATGAAATATAATACTCAGAATTATCTTTTCATTAGTGTGTTATCATCACACGCAGTCACACTGTTTTACATCTACATCTACAGATTGAAGCAAATCCTCCACCATGCTGAATTGCCATCAATCAATCAATTTGTATTTGTATAGTGCCAATTCACATCAAAAGTCATCCTCCCCCTCAGCAAGCACTTGGCAACAGTGGTGATGAAAAAAAACAGCCTTTTAAAAGACAGAGACCTCGGAGCAGAAGTGATGGGCGGCCATCTGCCTAGACTGGTTGGGTTGAGAGCGAGAGAGAGAGAGAGAGAGAGAGAGGGGATGTGCCATGTTTCTACAGTAGCCTGGAATGGTCAAACAGACCACTTCACCAGTAGATGCTGCTATATCCTACATACTGGACCTTTAAGAGATAATTCCAGAGAGATAAGTTTATCACAACTTAATTTTGTAGTTAAGGCCATTCTTCCTATCAGTAATGATAACATTGCACTCTCTTGCTATGACGTAGGAGTGTAATGACATCACTAAAAAGGGCTCAGACAGGACAACAAACACATTCGGTCAAATGAGCAGATGAGGTTTTAAATAAACCCCCAGGTCAGCTAGACTTACTTGGTAAAGACAATGAGGGCGAACTGTAGAGCTCTGAACAAAATTCCATCCTTAAAGATCAACTTCCTCATTCGACTTAAACTCCCTGTACTTGCCAATTTATAGCTGTGCGGACACAGTTTTCTTGTACATTCCAGCTGTACTCAACTAAATGTTTATCTCCAAATGTTGCCCTGTCTGAATCTGTTGCAGTGATGAGGCCCACGGCTCAGAAATCACTCTGCTGCATATATTATATAGATGTGTGTAAATAATTAATATATCCCAAATATATCAAAGGTTTTGGAATTAGATTGCCTCAGCTGTTGTTTCCTTCATTTGACTCACACGGAGCTTCTCTGATCCTTTGCAGGCTCGTGTGTTGGCGACCATCGGAGTCACTCGAGGTCTTGGGGATCACAATCTCAAAGTGCACGACTCTAACATCTACATTAAGCCCTTCCTGTCCTGCTGCCCAGAGGTAGGCTCAACTTTGAATGTTGTCCTCAATCACAGTGTGTACAGACAAATGTCCATTATTCTATATACATGTTGTAACCAAGAGTGGTAATACTTGTAATAAAAGTGTAGGTATTTGCTAGTTTTTACCTGCCCACTGTCTTAAATTAATAAGTGATTCCTACATTTCTGCCGTTTGCATTAAACCTCATGCACAGTATATTCTAGGCGAGGGATGTTAACTATTACAATTAATGGATGAACACAACACACAAAAAAACACATTTGAGCATGATGAGAATTATAAAAACAGAATAATGAGAATACATCTCACATCATTTATAGCAGCGCGTTAAGAGTGTTACAGTATTTTACGGTGGATCTTTCCTTTTATTTTACCTCATAACCCCGGCCTCCTGGTAGAAGCAGAGCGCAGAAGTAACGATGTAAAATGCCTTTGGACATTAACAGTCCACGCTGTGAACTACGTGGTCAG
The DNA here is from genome assembly GCA_900302685.1 of Spondyliosoma cantharus. NCBI lineage: Eukaryota > Metazoa > Chordata > Actinopteri > Spariformes > Sparidae > Spondyliosoma > Spondyliosoma cantharus. The sequence continues at coordinate 26,954 of OMLP01011607.1, read as the reverse complement.
TGTGCACATTAACATTCCCCCACCGGCCGGTGCTCTCAAACGACTCCTTCCCCATCCAGTGTCTACTGCACATGATTGCAGTAGACACGAAGACCATGAATTCTCTTGATCTTTAATTCATTGCCCTCCGAGTTCAGTCGTAGTTCAACTTCACTTTTGATGTTGTATTTCTTTTTCAGAGTTTTCTTTTTTTTCCCTCTGAGAGCCTTGTAGTCGCAGCTGAGTGTAAACACATTGTTGGTATATAAGACATGTCAGACCTGAGCATTAGAGGTCCCGCTGGATGTTTAAATGCAGTGAAAACTAGACAATTACTATGAAGAGATCGCCTGTGTGGGAGAGCGCCCTGCAGGGATTGTGAAAAACAAGTCCTGCGAAGTAAGAATAACTCTCTCAGGTTATGAAAATTGTTGGAAAAGAAAATTTGACACTTTTTGACACGGACGCCGGGTCAGCGATGAAACGCTCCGGTCATCACCCTTCTTTTCACAGATGTGTAGTTGCCGTTGAACTCCCTATTTTGGAAAATCGATTCTTGGAACTGTCGTCTCTTTCACGTATTGATAGCCTCAGAGTTAAATCACAGGGTTTACCACAACATGAAGGCTCATGATCCAGTGTGTAGAGGTCATTCTTATTTCATTACAACCGCTTCCACGGCAGCTGTGGTCATGCTGTGCTCTTTTCTTAGTAGTCTCTGCAGTCATTTGGTGGGTCTGCTGTGAATAGGCGACTCCCCCACAGTAGCAAAGTAACTACTTGAAGTAGCCAAACTATGGCATGTTGCTTGTATTGATTTTTCCAAGTCAGAGGCCACTGAATGTATTTCTCTATACATAGTATGGTTTTGTTTGAGCATAGTAATTTGAGAGGTTGTGCCACGCAAGAGTTGTCACAGTAACACTTTTTCCCTTCAATAGCTTTTAGAAACATATTTATAGGATCATGACCCGAGAAAATAGGAATTAAAGGGTGATTCCACCGAAAACTACAAATAAATATCAGATTTTCTCACTTCAGTGGTATCCAGCCCTAGATTCATCTTGATCGTGCTTGGCTTAAAATGCCTGTTTTGCCACCACGAACACAGAAAATATCACTTTTTTGTGGCCACAAATATGGCTGGAAGTCCTCCCACAGTCTCTGTAAAGTGGTGTCACATTTACAAACATTAAAACACAGTCTTGAACTTTAGTCACTGGCTTTGCAACCTTCTCACCTGCAACTCCTCCACCTTTAGATATGGCAGTCCAACGTGCATGTCTAGCATAAAGATGAACTGCGGACATTTCATTCTGGCAACTGGGTTCCCCGATTCCATGCTTATTCTGGTGTGTTCACTCTAGAAAAGTGACAAAAAAAACAACAGTCAATAATTATTAAAAGTTACTTAATCTATAAATGTGCTGTTGATGTAAACGATTCTCCCTGAATGCATTGCTCCACGGAGATGGAAGAGCTGCTCATAGCTTCAAGCTTTCAAAGATGAAATCAGCAACAGGAACACCCCAGAAAACAAAAAAGAGGCAATTAAACTTAAATTCCTGTCAAAACATTTTGACGAGTCTTTCTTCCCATTTTTCCAACAATGTGTGAATGTAGCCATAGCCTATTACGTGACATCTTCATAGGAAGTTCATACACCCGGTCCAAACAATTCCTCGAAACCAGCCAGACTGTCCTGTCTTATTTCCCGGTCACCTTCAGGTCAAAGTCTACCCACTGGCGCAGTGCGAGCATGGAGCTGACGACGTTCTGGTGCTGGGAACAGACGGCCTGTGGGACGTCCTCTCGAACCAGGAAGTAGCCGAGGCAGTCACCTGTTTCCTGGCAAACTGCGACCCAGACGACCAGCACAGGCACGTCTTGCTCATCACCACACAGCTGCAGCTACCATCAGGCCTGAACTTTCTCTCACCCCCGTCTTTATTTGCGGGAGGATGCACGTTGTTATCTTGTCATAATTATGCAAATTTCCAAAAATTTAGATAAGGCGTTCCTCTGATGTCGAGGAAAGGCTTGTAAGGCTATTAACTGCGTGCTCCGACTCTTCTTCTCTTGTTTGCTAATTTCCGAAAGATCACCATAACATCCTCCGATTTTGTTGCTCTTTTTCTTTTTTTCAATCAAATCAAATACTGTGCATGATTATTATCAGATGTGACCACATGGCTACGCCTTAATCAGTTATCTATATGATTATTTCAGGTACACAATGGCAGCGCAAGACCTGGTAATGAGAGCACGAGGGGTGCTGAAGGATCGAGGCTGGAGGATATCAAACGACAGATTAGGCTCCGGCGATGACATCTCTGTCTACATCATTCCCCTCATATACGGAAACAAGCAGAACTAGCCAAGCTGCCAATCTACAGCCACCACGGAAACAAAAACCCTGCCTTGATCCTTCAACTTCACTTCTGCAGTTTCCCTTCATCCCTTGTGCTCTTTTTAAAAGTGCTTTAGTGTGGAATTCCTCCTCAGCTGAGGGATCCAAGATGTATCTGGTCAGAGATTTCTATCCAGGTTGTTCTCTCCTTGATCATCGTCAGTCTGGATGACCTCCCTCCTTTTTTTGGTCTGGTCCTTTTTTTTTTTTATAGAAAAGAAACTGAATGGTGAAAGGAGCTGTTGAAGAGTTGAGCAATGGATTTGTTTTGTTTTTTTAAATCTCGAGGAAGCCATCATGAATCTCGTCGTAGAGTCGAGAGCGAGGACTCTCACAGATGAGATGGTGACGTGCATCTCAGGACTGCTGTTACTAACTAATGCACAATATTTATAAATGTGAAAATTGTAAATACTCCCAAGTGTAAGACGTTTGATAAGTGTATCCAGTTCAACACCTGCACAGTGTAAAAAAAACAAACTAACCTGACTGATGTCCTGCATATATAAATCGTACCTCCTCAGTCCTCATGTAGAGCTTTCTAATTAGCCAAGTTCAGTCATGTGGAATTGTTAGTCTGATGTCCATAAAAGACAAAAAAATCACAAACCAGTTTGTCAGCTGGCTGTCCTTATGCTGCAGTACCTATTTTTGTTCAATTGCACCCCTTGCGTTGCAATAATGTGCTCACTATGAAGAAAAGCTTCTTGCTTTGACATTGAGGAAACACACTTTTGAAGAATGCATTAATCGGAGGAGCCACCTTCAAGATTTTTGTACCCACTACATGCGGGACGACCCCCACAATCTTATCATTCCATCGAATCTAGATATGCTTTTTCTTCCATTCATTTAGATTCAAGAAGGAATAACAAAGAAGTCTTTCTATTGCACTCATTCACCGTCAGCCATCTACCTCATAATTTTATTCCTTTCAGTGTATTACACACCAAACATGTTGTTATTTTTTTCCTCTTCAAGTGGCTGTTTGCATTCATCATCAGCCGCTACGTGTGCCATTATTCACTTACACTGTTATGATTTGCTCATGTACCTGCACCATTTGTAAAATGTCTTCAGAAAACGCACTGAAGCAAAAAAAAAGCTTCACAGGTTATACTGTCGTAGAAAATATATTTTTTTTATACATTGCGCTCAATAATCCTCGGAAGCCCTGAGGAGCAAGTGAAGAAATTGTTTTCTTTCATGTTTTTATGACTTAAGAACTGGTGGGGAAAAAAAAGTTGAGTTGAAGTTCCTTCAATCTTTTTTCCATCTTTCCATAAAAAAAAGTGAATGTGGGAAACCATGATAAAAAATGTTTGCACTCAGTTTTACAAAAGATTTCCTCCCTCGTGGTTTCACACATGAAAAGTACAACTTTTTTTCCTCTTGGTTTTAACACATCAATGTTTTTTGTGAAGTTTCAGTTTTTACACATGAAAAACTAATTTCTACTGAACTGTTTTTTTCTTTTTTGGCTCTGTTTCACATATGAAAAGTGTTTTTTTCCACCAGTTATGTAATAAACACAAAAGAAAAAACTATTTAGATCAGACTTAAAAAAAGGATCACCAGAAAAATAAATCTTCACTTGCCCTCAGGGCTTCCGCGAAACCCCATTATGAAGCCATTTTTTTACCTTTTCTTAGTATCAGTTGTATATATTATCTGAATTAGGATAAACCCTTCCTCATGCATAGCAGGTGCCTCTAACAGTGAGAATCGCTCTGATCTTTAACATGTGTTCCATAAAATGAAGTATAAATACAGTTAAATAGACAGCACTTAGCTTGTGTCTCTACAATCAATATTGTTCCCTGATTCAGTGGTCTTCCACAGTTTAGTTCATTAAGTTTAGTTGTAGTTTTCAGCTTCTACTAATTGTGCACAAATGTTGTATCTTAACTGCTGTACGAGTGGCTGAAACTGGTGAAACGTGGAACAGAGTAACTTAATTTAAATGTACAAAATGTAAATAACTGTTTCAGTTCTTTCTTTGACTGTAAGTGATGTACATCTTACTGAAACAAAAGACGTAATTTGTACCGTTTTGAAAACCGAGAACAGTGTAAAAAATGGTTTACATGCTCACTTTTCTGATCTATTAAAAAATGATGACCGTTTCTGACCTTTTCTGACCTTTTAACCTTCTTCCACATTAATCTGCCGTGTCATTGATTGGTGTACTAGCTGGGTTTGTGATGTACTTGTATGAGAATGGTGTCGAGTAAGGTAACTGGGGGAGTACTACTGTGGAAAAAAAAAAAGGTTTATGTGACTTCAGAGGAAGCTTCATGCAAAGTAGCATTGTGGGTAATATGGGATTTGAAAGCAGTCCACTGGTTGGGCATTAAACTAGGAGATATTGTTTTTTTTATTCCACACATTCTTCTTCAAAGCCTGGTGCCTAAATTACCCACAATGCATCTTAGCCACTGAGTGACATCACTGGAGGCAATTTTTGGCCTCCTCTGGGGCCACATACTCAGTAGTAAATCCCAAGACCTGTAAACACACTTAGATGTGTAAAATTGGTGGAGTTGACCTTTAACATAAAATTTCCAACAACATCCCTGTAAACAAACAGACTTTATAGCATGTTAAAGCTTTCATGGATTCAATTTTATGTAATTCTACAATTTCTTGTCTTGTGTTGCAGCGATATCTACTGAAGTTAGCATGCTAACCAGTTAGCCTGGGCCTTCCCCTGTTCAAAGCTCCCGTGCTAGAGGTGTTAACACCAACACCCTAGAGCTCCGAGCTCCCAGTGCGGACCACTAGGTGCATGGCTAACAAAGCTAACTAGATAACAGTAGCTCCAGTTAGCAGCGGTTAGCGGTAACTCTAGTGATATGCTGCCCCGTTCGTTAGAATATGAATTGGATATTTGGTAGTATTGCGATTTTAACTTATGTAAAAACCTCTTCCACTGCTGTTTATCTTCACTATGTTAACTGCTACGTCATCGTAATTACACTCTGTATGTCCAGATACTTGATGTCAAATCCAGAAGGGAAGTCTTAAAAGAAATGGTTGGACGAGTTTGAATGGGGACAGACAGTAACTGTACAGTAATCACAATCACCACACTGACAAGAGTGTGTCAGGTGAGCCCCCAAAGCAATATGTGGATGAAGGGTATCAGTTCACAGAATAGCCTGACACAAGATTTCATGGTGAAGGCTGCTGCAAAGGGCGTAATTCGACACTGAAGCGCACACACACACACACACACACACACACACACACACACACACAAAGTGATGAAAGACAACTTGATAACTTTACAGAAAAAAGTAGCGCATGGGGTGTTCATCCCTGTTTCAACCAGTCTTACAGTGAGTCAGAGTAGGTGTGGAACAAAGAGGAATAGCTTTGTCACTTTTAGGTGAATCTGCTGTGATACCACATACTTGAGAGACCAGAGATGGAAATCAAATCACAGGATAAAGCTTTCGTAGTTCACAACATGACAGAGGTGTCACATGAAAAATGAAGTGCACCACAGTGTATGGGTTTGTGAAGAGTGAAAGGAAACTTGATGCTTCTTGGCACCAGAGAACTGATAATACCTCAATGTATGGCGTGAATCAGCATGTTTTCTCTGCCCTTTCATTCAGTGCCCAATAAAGATTATTTTTCAGGTGCCACTGTTGACAGCCAGTGATTCATTTCCAATTTCTAATTTGCACGTGTTGCCCAAATCATAATTTTTGTAGGGTGGAAATTCTGGGTTTAAGATGTGACATTGGCTTGAAACAGTGACACGACCAACACCATCAGGGACTTTTAAGTATCTAATTCTGAAAATATACTAAGCAGCTGATATTGAAGGAGCAATTTGTAAGGATTTTGACTGAAAACGATCAAATATGTACTTAAATTAACAACAGAATGTGATTTAATAGCGGTTTGGACATTATGACGTCCGTTAGCATGCTAACCAGATAGCCCAGGCCTGTCTGGTCATGTTGCCCCTTATTTGTTTTGAGCCTGAATTTGACAGGTGACCAATTCATACATATGACAATGGAGTTTTCAAAGCTTACAAAAAAGGCCTTTTTCATAATGTACACATGCTGACTTGTCATGGTAAGAAAGGCATAGGTGTTGCTAACAACATTAATAACATTCTATCCAGGAAACCATGACAGAGTCAAACATGAAACCCTGAAACTGAAGCAGCTAAATGGAATTCAGCCACCATGAATTCATTTCACACCTGTGCTTTTTTCTACTGTGATGTGTCGCAATGTCATCTGTGGAAAGGGCCTACACAGAGGATCTTTTTGTTCCTTTTATTCCTTCCAGCTTGTTTTTTAACCGTCTTTAATAATTACACATCGAGGTTTATAAACTGGGAATCATGAGGACTGAAGCATTAAAGGTCAACTACTCAGGGAGTACCACTATATATGAGGAAAACGTAGTGTAAAGCCCTTTGTGGCTCCAGAGGCAGCTGCACATGCAATCTGATAAATTGCCTCCAGTGGTGATGCATTGTGGGTAATGTAGGCGGAGTGTGGAATAAAAAAGGCGATGTCTCCGGCATCAATTTTGATCGTTTTTAAGTCCAACATTCCTACAGGAGTGTGATGCTAGAACAGTGGACCGGGTGCCTGCATTACCCACAATGCAATTTAGCAATTTATCTAATTAGATGCAGTTTCCTCTGGAGCCACAAAAGGCTTTTAACTACTTTTTTGCACATTTGCAGTAGAACTCCCCAAGACCTGTAAAGACACTTTAATGTGTAAAATTGGCTTGGTAATTAGAGTTACCCTTTATTGGAACTTTTCCCATTAATATTACATTACGTTTTGTTTTTGTCTTATGTAAAATGTTGACATTTCACTGACTGAGGTAGAATGGGGAGTTAATGCTCTGAGGGATACCAGAGCAGAGCCAGGAACGGTTTACGAACCACACGTCTCTAAAAAATGTAAGCAATCACTTTCATAACTCACTTGGACAATTTATTTTCTACTCACACAATGAGAGTAGGATTCAAGCGCATCACACACATACATACCTTCGTGAAAGCCTTACTCATAACTGATAAAGTGCTATCATGGGAGTCTTGCAGTCCTGAGTCCATCCTGGCCATCTGGTCCCCACAGGCCAGCGCTGCATCCCCCTCCAGTCAGGCCAAAACTGATCTGGCACACCACTCCTACTCTCCACACGTGTGTGTGTGTGTGGTCCAGATTGGATGACGGCAATGATGACACAGTCATTCCTGTGGGTGGCTTGTTTTTCCAAGGTTGCAGCACTCCCACCCCACCCGTGGACAGATCTGAGGGAGATGCTGAGAGGGCTTTGCAGCGAGATAATCATCTCGTGTAACCGTAAAGGTGACTGGCTGCTTCAACCTCACTTCAGAGGAGGGTTGAGTGAAAATATACTGTTTTTATATGTTGTTATCCTGCATTACAAATAGGAATGCAACTCACAATACGGCTATTACCATTTTTCCCCCCTGAAACCTAAACACACTTAGTTAATTATACAAGAAAAAGCTCAAACTATTAATCTATTATTGCCTTAAATATACTCTACCTATCTATTTCTAGGGGCTGATGCCAATAAAAGGGAATAAGGATTTCAAATATGTTGATACATCGACCAATATGCAAGCATTTTTTTTTTTTTTACAGTGATTCCAACAAATTCAGTTAACAAACACTTGTGACAAAGATATTAAACAATTCATTCTATAATTTAATAATAAACTTTATTGTCCAAACTGACATCAGTGCACTGAATCTACAGACTTCAATGGGAATGTAATGAATACAAATGAGCCCACGCATCTTTTAATGTCTGGTCATATCGGCACATTTGACTCACATTTGCCAATATCGGCCGACTGATATATCGGTCAGGCTCTAGAATCTATTACCAAAATAGTTGCCAAATATTTTCAAGGAGTTCGTTTCAGATGTACAAAGTGGCAAATACTCTGTAGATGTCAAATCATTTCATCATTTAATACATAAAATGGCCAAAAGTTGTGAAAAATGATCATCACGACTCTCAGAGCCCAAGCTGACGTCTTCATATGTCTTGTTTTGTCCAACATTTCAAAACCCAAAGAAAATTACATTTACAATTAGAGCTGCAACAATTGATTGAAAGCAAACGAATTAGCTATTGATTTTGATGGATCCATTGCTTAAGTCATTTGAAGCTTCTTAAGAGTGAGAATCTGTTGCATTTTCTGGTTTATATTAAAGTTACTTGGGTATTTCTGGGTTTTTGACTGTCGGTCAGACAAAAGAAGACTTGGACTGAATGGTCTCTCCTGAGTATAGCGTGGTTGGCATTTTCACTGATTTCTTAAGGTTACATGAAAAAAACAAAACATTTTTAATCAAATATTTGGCAGAACCGATAGTGGGAGCTCTTTAAAAGAAACCAGAAACCACATTACAGATGCTCAGACCAGCTATGCTTGGCATGTTGCTTTTTAAAATGACTACTATGGAGAGAATACTTTCCTGACCACCAACTCCTAATTGTTTTCGGCTCCAGTTCCAAACATGTTGCAGTACACGGGTGAAGGTATTTGGTGAACACGCGAGGGTCGGCCGTGCTGTCAGGACGAGGGTGCGGCTGCTTCGACGGTGCAGCTGTGATACCCATCTGAGCGGGCAGCTTTTTTTCACAGGGGGCTCTAATTTACTGCTTTAGGGGCTTCGGCTGCCTGAAGTGTGATTTATCTGCGGCCCCTGCTCAAACGAGAGCTCTGACACAAGATGGATGAGGAGGACACGCTGCTCACTGGTCCATAAGCTGGCTCTCTTTACAGCCAGGATATGATAAATGATGTTTGGTTTTTACCCCGAGGGCTGGGTTACTTGTATTTCTTACATGAGACAAGACACTTATTTGAATATTTCTATGAGGCTGACCTGTAGGATGGCTTACTCAACAGGCTTCTCGATAACTACAAGTCTCCTGTGTGGTTTGTTTACTAGTCAGCATCTTCTCCTCTCCTCCTCAGCCTACGCGTATCTCTACAATGAGCGGCTGGAGCAGAATTTATCGTTTAATACCGGCACAGATGCTAGTGGGCAGAGCTGCGGCCCAAGATGAACATAACTCTGCCCGACACACTATCAAGTGTGAACTCATAAATATTTCATGGGTGTCTTCTTGGAAGGTCAAACGCAGGATTCAATCTTCAGTCAGCAAGTCAGCTCGAGTGAGTGGCGTGCTATCATCTGGGCTGTGTGGGGGTCTAAACACAAGACTGCAGTCCCCGCACGGTTTCATCGACCCAGGCTGCCCGGCCCCTGCAGCCAATCAAAGCTCATTACCCATTCCGGTCCCCACCCCCATCACGAGACCCCTGCCTGCCCATACTAATGTGATACAGAGCAACCAGATGCTGCTGGGCAGCAGAGGGAGGATTTCAAAGGTTAACTCACAACGCATGACCCACATCAGCGCTGCACTCCCAGACCTCTGTGAGGACACCACTGCTCCAACGCCTGTGGGGGGGTTGGGTCATGTGGTGTGTCTGTCTGTGCATACCATAGAGTTCAAGCGCTGAGGCACACACCATCCAGATTTAGCATAATAATCAGATTATTAGGTGCACAGTGCCGGAGGCGCTTGCACAGATTTGCGTCTGCCCTGCGTAGAGAGGGTGTTTAGGTGCAGGAGGAGCACACGCTATCTGCCCCAGTGTCTAAGGGTATGCAGCATTATCAACAAAGGACGTCGGGGAGAGCCATAAAGCCAGCTTGTGCGTATCCGAGCAGATGTATTGTAGGATACCTCTGTGGGCAGCAGGAGCCACGTCACTCCTCTCCTCATAGCAACAGCACTGTTGACCTACATGCTTTCTACACAGCCCACTCCGCCTGAGGTGGTGGAAAACTATGTAAATCCATACCAGATATCGACTTCCTCGTGCACATTAAAATGTGCATACGAATTATTAAAAAACTTGCATATCGGATTTCCATCCAACACAAGCAAGCGTTTCTCCTCCATCCTGCAGAACAAAAAAAAGGAATGGGGGCATTAAGGCATCAATCTGAATGACATGCATGTCCAAAAATCTCCCATGAAATTAAAACTGCATACAAAGTGCTTTTTTTTTTTTTTTTAAATCCACCACCACCATCAGTCACTGTTTTATTGGATGAAACACGATACAGTTCACAAATCGGCTCCAGCCTTTTTAGAAAATGCAACAATGCAACCACAAGCCATGTTCCGGGTAGAAAAGCAGTTTTACAAAAAAAAAAAAAAAAAAAAAAAAAAAAAAAAATGCAGCTCCTGACATTAAAAACGGCAGCCACACTACACTAGCCGGTAGGCATTACCTGTTATAACAGTATAAGAGCGTTGAAAGCAGCCTGGGCTTTTTCTTTTCTCTTCTTTCCTTCCTTCTTCCTCGGCTGAAGTGGAGGCACCAGCACTAGCAAGGCAGTAGCTTGCGCAGTCATCTCCATAGCGGGCAGTGTCACAACCCAACCAACAGCACAAACTACTACCTCAGCCAGTGCCTGGTCACAATGCGATTAGAAGAGCGACGACGTTTGAGGAAAAAACAGGCAAGAAAATGTCTTAAAGACAGAAGAGGGGAAAGAATAAAAGAAGACGGAAAAAAGGCAGCGACCACGGCGACATTCCCATGCAGCCGGAGCTGGTCCGTCCTCTCCGCCGCTCCGCTCCGCTCCTCTTCTCTTCTGTGCAGACTTGAAATACGAGGGAAACCCCGCCCAAGCAGACCTGCTCCCTCCGCTCTCCTCCTCCTCCCTCCGCTCTCCTCCTTCCTCCCCCTCCTCTTCTTCAGCCCTAACCACAAAACGCTCCTTTTCCCCTCATATGACCTACTGGATGATCCCAAAACTCCGGCTCGGGGACCCTCCAGGGGGACAGAGAGAGGGAGCGGAAGGGTCCGCTCAGCAAGCAGCATGCCAGGAGGGGGAGGCTCACTGTGAAAATTCCGCGTGTGGGCACCGAGCACGACAGTCACGAGTGTAAAGAGGTGTTTTCTATTCCTGAGGTTTCCCTGTTGTCACTGCGCTGTTGTTGTGTAACCCCACCTACCGCACAGCACTGACAAACAGAGCAAGAGACTGCAGAATACTCTGTAAAATGTGTCATCTTTCAATATTATCACCGGGAAATACAAATGGATACATATTAAAGGGCTACTTTTAGAATGCCACACCTTAATATTGATTGACTGTATCAATATTTTGTGAAAGTATTTTCAATGTCGATTTCGCAGGCCTTTATAGAAATAAAAAAAATACAATAAGATGATGAAATATTCAAATTCTGTAGAATGAAAAATATTTAATTACAATCAATTTCTCTGTGATTTAGCCTGAAATGTTTAGAATCGTCTCTTTTCTCCCCGTCACTAATTCAGTTCAGACTAATTCATATTTGGCAGGCTGCACTTTCTCCACAAGGGGAGCTGTTCCGTTATTATCAGGAACTACAGTTCGACACATGCCAAGTGACCAAGTACTTTATATTAAAGAGGTCATGTTGTGCTTTTTGTGTTTTTGCCTTTCCTTTATTGTGTTATGTAGCATTTTTGTGCTTTTCGTGAAGTCCACATCAAAGGAAGTCACGCTTTCCCACAGACAACACTACCTGAAACACCTGGCTTGGAGTTGAGCCTTTACTTCAATAACTTATGTCACTATGTAGCAGGCATTATGTAAATATATATTTTAATATATTAATTATAAAATATATACACTCCAGTCAGTCAGCAGACATACAGTTGCAACCGCTTTAGTGGCGTTATTTTAGATCATACTACCTTGCTCAGCATGAGTCAGCTTACTTCCAGTTTAGCTCTACGCTAACTTGAACAGCAATAAAACATGAATCTATTATTAAGACCTGGATATGATGGCCGCACTCAGCCTTGCTTCCAATTTTACCCAGTGGCCACATGCAGTATTGCAGTCAAACAAATATTATAGAGACATCTGCAAAACTGTTGACTACACACTTGAAACTGCAAGCATGGTCATTGATGACTCTCTTTGAACCATGGAGGTTTTGTATTTATAAAACTTTTCTCAGGCCAGAGGGGGAGAAACTCTATTGTGTATATTCATTGGCAGCATAACCGGGAAGTAAACCTGGATGCTCAAAACAGGTGAGAAATTTCCATTGGACTGAAAAGGCGCCATTTTTGTGTCACTTGCAGGCAATAGGTGTTATAGCTGCATCTACTTCTTTTTTTTTTTTTTATAGCTGCTGATTTGTTCTTTTGTTTTTGAGGATTTACATGTTAAACACAGTATGTATTTCCATCATTGAACTGCTGGAGGGTCTGTGGGTGAATCTACTAAATGCCGCGGATGCTGGATACACACTGGATCAAAACAATCATTAACGGTGAATGAAACATAAAACAAAATAAATGTATTTGTTAGTGAATCAACACATTTGAACCAGGACCACTTTGATCAACTATAGCATTGTTATGCCTATTGTGGTGATGAAATAGTCTTATGATATTTAATAATTCTAATACTGTTTTTTTTTCTTTTTATCTAAAAACACTACTGATATGATGTTTAAATAAAAGGGACTGTTGAAAGAACACCTTTTCGTTTCTTTTAAAATACCTTTCCTTGTGTTTTGGTATGGAACTTAACATGAATTGTAAGTGAGCACACTCACAGCACAGAGCAGATTGTAGAGTTGTCCCATTTATTTTATACAGACAAATACATCCCTTCTCAGATGGCTGGCTAAAGATGACATGGAATGTTACAGTAAGATTTGTTTTCTTGCATAAAATCCTCACTGTTGAAAATGTTGCAAAAGTCTAAGTGTTCACTTTTAAGATCAATAAAGCCCCAGTTTTGCATTTTTTTCGTCATTACATCATCAACACTATCACCACACACTGTACATCGACTCGGCCTCATCATGAGAATAAAACAAACTAAACCCAGAGGCAACACTGCAATTTTTTTTTTTTTAAATCTATGTAGTTAACACAAGAGTGCAACCAGTCTGTATGAGAATGGAGGGGGGCATAGAGGCGTTATCAGCTCACATAAGAAGCATACGATGATGCGTATGAAGGTCGGGGTTGTCGACGTGGTCCGAGCCGTTCCTCGGGTCTATGTTCACCGTGTGGTTGCTTCATGTCACCGTAGATGGGGCTCACATGGAGTTCATGTCCGTGCACTTGTAAAGCACGTGGGTTGAGAAGACACATTCAAGATTTCTTCATTATAAAAAACAAAGACTGAGAGCGAGCCTGGTCAGGATTCTCCATTCTGGACTCTGGAGACAGGTGGCTGCATAAAGTCTTTAAAGGGCCCCAGGGCCTCCTTCAGGGCTGAGCTCACCTCCGATGAAGAGCAGGTAATGCACTCTACCAGTGTGGGGTACAAGGCAATCACTTGAGCCCATGTGTTGCCATCCACTGCAGGCAGTAAACAAAAGAAGCGCAGGGCAAAGGGGGAAAAATACAAAGGAGGAGCGGGGATGGGAGGGAGAGGAGAAGAGAATTGTGATAGAAGGCAATCAAAGAAATAATTTGCTTGATACAATTCCCATAGGCATATGGAAATGAGGTTTGTAATGCAAACATGTTGAAGGACACTTCAAAAACGTAATTTCAGAACGTCTCGTTTCAATTTATGGTGGTTAGAAAAAGTCATTTCTAGTAATTGACCTTGCTGGAAACATAAACAGTTCTACCAAGATTGGAGATAAAACTCATTTGAAAAATGGTCCCAACTGTACTCTGACACATTTATCTGAAATGAATAGACAATGCATATGGTGGCATGGTGGCGTTATTATTTTTCCTTCAAATTTCTTGTCATTGTGTCACCTTTTTCCAAGATCTATTTAATCCTTGACACAGTTTGATACTTACCATTTTCTGGCTGTGTCTTTTTAAGCGAGTCCATCAAAGTGCTGACCGCTTTCAGGACAAAGATAATCTCTGTCACTTGTTGCCTAAAAGGGAAAAGACCTTCATTAGCTACAAAGACACACGGGACATCAAACCGGTAGATATTAAAGTCTGAGGACGGGTGAAAACAACAAGGAGCGGAGGTTACTGTTAACATTTAATTTAGATCTCTGCTCTTTGCAGATGAGAGCCGTTCGATGCACACTTGAAATGATGAACTTGTCTGTGACAGAATAAGTTACAATCAAACAAAAAACAAGCCAAAGCAGAAAGAAATCATGGAAAAGGGTGATGAATGTAGAGGAAAGGTTTCCTTTACATGTCTATGATGACACAAGATATTTGGCTAAATGTTGAGGGAGCAAGACACTTCTGTGCCTCGATCTACATAGAAATAAAGCATTTGTTATGTTCAGAATTACTGCATGTGAACAGGTGGATAAACCATTTTGTTCCATTTGTATCCTAAAAAACAACTTTTGTAATGTATTATATATATTTTGATAGGTAAAAGTTTGTATTTGTTGTAAGTTCTATAGTGGTGTCCCACATTCCCAAATTGACTCAGTACAGTACAATCTATGGAGTACACAAAACACTTTATTCAACTGTTTTCACAGATGCAGCAGTACTAAAGACCTTTAAACACACTTCTATGTATTGATTGGTAGAGTTTCCCTACAAGTAATTTCTTCATATTTTCATATAGTAGAGCGTATTTTACTCTTTATGTTCTGCTTTTCTGATACTCCACAACTTTTGTCATTCTTTCCATTCATATACAGTATAGATATAACTTGTATATAAAGGGGCTCTGTGGAACTTCTGTGTTGTGCTGGAAACCGGTCGCTAGTTTATGTTAGCGGACTCCATTTCTAAACTAACGCTAGCTATTGTTGCTGTCTGTTAGCTGAGCAGAGAGAGGCACTGAGACGAGGCAGTCAAGAACGTGCATAAAGTCACGGTTTTTGGTCTGTCGTGGAAAAATTTCCACAAAGAAATCCAAATAACTTAAACAAATCATCCATAGGCTTGTATATTACAATCTGCTCACATATGGGCAACATAAAGGCATTTAAACAGATTTGTGTTTTTAAATGTTGTTTGTCTGAGTTTGCAACCTTGCATTTGCTATTCATGTATATATTCTAATTATCTAATTTTCCACTAACATCCCTTTGGCATTTTATGTACTAATGGTGCAATTTCCCCTTGGGCATCATTTAACTTCCATTGTGTCTTTTAAAAAAAAAAAAATCAATTTTTACATAATCAAGCGTTACACCCAGCCCCGGAATGTGGTGCCAGTGTATTAAAGTGGAAAGGACCAAGGAAAAATAATGGTTGTGTGGCTGGGCAGCCAGGGTGGTCTTGGTTCTGCATTGCTAAATGTCTCAGTGGTAGAATCATGGTGGAGCTGAATTTCTGACTGGGGACATCTGTTCAAGAACATGTAAAAAAAGAAAAAAAAAGACAACAGTTGTGCTTGGCCAAAGCAGATGTCTTATGTTGGGTGTACCTGGGAAGAGGGCAGCGTCCACTCAACCTCTCATCCTCTACGTAGCGTCGGAGAACGTCCTGGGACCTCTTGAGGAGCACGGAGAGCGCCATGCGAGAGATGTAGCCCTCCTGCGGGGTGGACACCTTGTTGCTAAAGGAAAACTGCAGCAACGTCTCAAAACACACCTTAGAAAACTCTTCTCTCATCCGCACATCGATCTCTGCCTCTGTCAAGAGAAAACATTTACTTATTAGATTATTTTGCTGACGCTGCTCTCCAGAGATTTGCAGTCAGTGGACGGACAGCTTTACTGTCTTGCTCAACACATGAGAGTTTGATGGGAGCCATTGTTGGTGATGAGTCACAGAAAGGACTTTTGCAGCAAATCAAGGACTTATTCAATTCGTTCACTTGGCCACCCTGCCGTGCCATAAATGTCAGAAACGTGAGTAAACAATACAGCTTCAGTCGAATTATTTTAGCTGCAAAAGTGATATCTTACCTGTGAACGAAGGAGACTGTGAGTGAATGGAGCCTCTATTGAGCATAGCCATGATCTGGCCAACAAAGTCTTTGGGGATGAAATTGGCAAATGGTAAAATCTCTGTGCTGATCAGCTGGACCACCTAAAGTGAATGAGGGAGACACAATGCTGATGTAGGCTGAATCACAAAATCATGCTATTAGACTAGATACTAGGAACAATTATTTACCTCTACATCAATGGCTTCATTCTTCTGAAATTCCTGGATTGACAGGTTATCGGGAGGTGTGCTATAATAGGAAAACCACCATGAACAATGAGTTTGGTACTCAGAGATTCCAAATTGTCTAACTTTATCATTGTATAAATCTGTACCTTTTGGTAAAAAGAAAGTCTTCAAAGGCATTGGCCAGCTCTGGCCACATAGTGTCAAACTTCCCAGATGAAGCATGCTGACGTGCCACCGGCAGTCCTATAGACAGCACCTTGAGCAGAGATGAAACCGCGAGCTTCCAGGTGCTCTCTGATGGACAGGCATACTTCAATCCCAAGGGCATTCTTAAAGTCTGAAAGGGGGAAAGGGAAAAGAAAGGAAGAGAATGCAATAACAAGAGATCATCAGACTGAAACTAAAAGACAAAAGATAAAATCCATCAAATTAACTGGAGTACTTTTCTTTCATACTGAAGTGTGGAAGTTTACATTCAAGAGACATGTTTGCATCAGCAGTGATCCTTTTCAAGTCTACAAAAGCAGAACAAGTGACAATCTTCATTACAAAGTAATGCAGAGAGCAGCTGGGTTCCCCAAGGTTGAGACTTTACAAGTACCGCCTCTTGTTTTGGAGACAAGGGAAAAGAGAAAAGGGAAATGGACAGATTTGTTCTTTGGGAACATTCTTAATAGTTCCTTGGCAAATCAACTGTCTTCACTTTGACTATGGGAAAAGAGTAGTTAAACACAGGTGTTAGAAACTGGATAAAATAGAATACTCAGTGCCAGCTTTAAAAAGCTAAGCCTTTTGATGACTCACACAAACAAAATATTTTGTATTTTGACACAATGCATACAGAAAATGTTTGAGAAAGGCTGCCAATATTAGACACCACCTGCACTTCACGTCTGTAGTATAAAAGTTAAAATATCAGGCCAGAGAGACAAGTGGGATGAGAGTTCCCTAGAGGATGAGAGCAATTCTTGGAATCTCTTTTTACATACATTTTTCTTGGAAAATTACTCACTCACAACAACAGCATCCAATTCCAATACGATCTCTACACCCTGCCACTCCACGACGGAATGTAACTCTGTGTGGAGTCACAGTCTCGGGTCTCTTAATTGAGGCGGAGGGTATAAATACACCAGCAAGCTTTAGGATGCCCTTGCCTTTCTCCAAAGGAAACAAAACCTTCGTCAGCATGGTATCTTTCGGCGGGGGTAATTAAATTAATCCATCCATCCATCCATCCATCCATTGTCTTCCGCTTATCCGGGGCTGGGTCGCGGGGGCAGCTGTCTGAGCAGGGACACCCAGACTTCCCTCTCCCAAAATTAAATTAATATTTAAAGATAATCTTATACACAGCACTGTCAAAGATGTAGGTGTGTGGATAAGGCATACCATACTCATTCATTAACAGTACAATAATTAGGTTTCAGCTCTGTGCTATTATTCATTATACATCCGTACAATGATTCAACTGTGTGTGTGTGTGTGGGTCTAAGAAATGTCTGTTAGAGGTAGAGCAACTTATTACTCATCCCCACGGAGATCAAATTTGTGGGTATATGTGATGTGTCTTCCCTCCCAGACACAAAAGAGGTGCTGCACTTGAGAGGACTGTGGTTTGTAAGCCTTCATCAATGCAGACTCAGTGTGGGAAGGATTTGTAACTCACTTCCACTGGAGGCGACCGGGTTTGTAATTAAACTTAAGGTGGTGAATCCTCCACCCGAAGATGCAAACAGAGTGCGAGTGAGTAGGGGGAGAAGTGGAACTGGGCTTCAGTCAGAGATGTTCTCACTCATTCATAGTCGGCCCGTCTGCCCCTTAGAGGCTGTTAGAAAACATGACATGACTACAAACAAAACCCCAAACAAGGATCACTCTGACCTCCTTTCTGCACCTTTCTACGATACTGCTGACCTATGTGTGCCATCTCATATATACTGCATGTCTGTTTGTTTGACCCTTCAGCAACTGATTTGTGTGGCCCGTTTGGGGAGGCATAGCAAGCTACAAACAGGACACTGACATTATCTCCCTTTGTAGCTGATAACTAACTGGCATTTTAGCGATTACTGGCTTATTTACACATCCAGCAGACACAGAGAAACATTAGCATTTACTTTAAATTCTGTTTTGCTCTTGATTGACTGCTTAGTGAATATTTTGTTTCTTTCATGTTTCAAATGGGGAGCTGGAGCACACTGTCTGTAAAAACCTGAAGACCAATGTCGCTTTTTTATGAGTAAATTGTATAATGTATTGAACTGTAAACTGACGCGCTGTTGAAGACGGAGCAGATGTATTTTAAAATTGGAATTCAGTGGGCCTGTTGAGAATTCAGTTCCAGGCATTCACATTGCGTGGGGAATAACCTGTGATACTATTACATTCTGATGAAATTGTCCAGCTCTTTAGCCACTAAATGCTTTGCTATATTCACCAGCTTGTTGCCAAGCTTGTGTGTGTGCTGATGATGCTCAGCATGTTGTGTATGGAGGATGTTTTTAGAGCCTTTTCACTGAAAGCAGCTGAATCCAGCAGCCAAAAATGACTCTGATGGGAGCTGTAAGAGTGAAGCAAAACAGTGATGTTGTGGGTTTAAAAATCGAAACAGTGACTTCAATCATTGACTGCAGAGTTGGGTGGTAATTTCTCTGTAGGTTCACCACTACGAGCGACCCCCTTTCAGATACATGTATTCATTTGATCCATTATTGATATGAAAATAACGATTATAGCAGCTTGAAAATCAACACTGTGATGCCAAAGCTGGTGCTTTGCCTCAGTCAGTTAATGGAAAAAAGCTGTTTTGACACGATTGATAAGGTATGCCAGAAGTTCAACTTCCCTATAGGTTTTAATCCAGTAGATAGTTATGTAGCAGCAATTTCCCACCCTGTGTGATCCTGTGTAAATACACTCTTTAAATAACAAAGCATTCTCATAACACCAAACCAGTTTCGTTTCAGCAGTAACTGTTGCTCAATGGGTGGCCAGGAGAAAGTCAAAGTTACTTCAAGCACTCATTGTCCTTATAAGGCTAGAGCTAAAAAACAAAAAAAACAAAACGAACACAGTTAGGCCTCAGGGCTGCCCTCAAGCCTACGGTTAACACATGAATCCCCATTAGAGAGGATGCACATGTGAACCAAAGTTTTCAATTGTTTTGCGTAATTTGTAAAATGTGTCCAGAATGTGAAGTTAGATCCAAAATAATATGAGGCAGCATATTATCAGTAACTGACAACTGTATTTCCTGATACAGAGGTACTCTGAGGTATACAGTGATGTTATGGGACAGGATGGGCTGGGCTAGCTGGTTGGCACGCTGACTTCAGTAGACATCTCTGCAACACTGTTGTTTCTTCACATCCGGTTGATTATGTTAGTTCATTTGTTGAATCTTTAAATGATAATTCTTTCCAGACTGCCCCTTTTATATTGTTATGTGTCTTTTGAGATTTCATTGCAACAGTTTTTTGTTGATTTTGACTTATTGTTTCCGTTATAATTTTTTGTGACCATGGAAATCATAAAATCCTTATCGGGGTAAAAAAATACCTTGATAATGTTCTGCAGGACTTGCTCATTGATGACAGCTTTGTGGCACGCTGTTTTATGGTACAGGTCCACCACCACCTCCAAGGAGCGCTCAGCAAAGGGCACATAGTTTAAGGCAACCCATTCCGCCTGTGTCGGCAAGAGGATTTACCACAGGGAAAAAAAAAAACAGGGGGGGACATCAGTCAAACAAATCTAAAAAGTCTAATGCCTACATATTTGGCAGAGCAACATTGAAAGCAGTTTGTTTTAAAGGCACACTTTGTATAAGTATACAAGTAACACACAAATGTATTTTTAAGTTACAGCAGCTATTAGTCTGCTTCAGGCTTTGTTAGACTTATATGAGTACCGATACTGAAAAGTTGTAACCAAACAAATGACTTGACACTACAAAGTGTGTCTTTAAGAAATAGTAACAGAACCACATGAGTGCATATGAACAACACCAAAAACACAAAATCAACTGAAAATGGAACTGCACAGGGACTGTGCACACAGAGGCGTAACCACCAAATTAGTGGCGGGCAGAAAGGGGGAGCATGGAGTGAGTGAGAGACGCAGATGAGACATGAGAGCCTACCATGCGGTGTGATTTCTCATCTACCGCAGAGGGTAGGTCGTCACCATTCAGCACATCTTAGTAAAACTATAGAGGGGGCTGAAGGAGATGACAGAACTCACCGGTGCAAACAGCTGGATCTAAAATGGTTATCCAGTGAGTAGTCCCAAGAAACAGAATGAGAGAAGATCGCAATTAAACTGCTGCTTACGTTGAATCGAATTTGCAGTGTTGTTGTTGGCTGGATGAAATTTATTGATCAGGAAGGATTAAGGGGGGAAAAAAACACTCACTCCTAGCACCAAGGACATTTGAGACAATCTGACAACGCTGGATAAAAGCCAGTGAGGCAATAAAGACCACCCATAACATCTGTTTAGCTGGGGATTTTGTTTGATCCACCAACTTAAACAATTTAAACAGATGCAAATCAGCACAAATGTCCAGGATGGGGCTGAGTCTGGACCCCACATGCAGTATTTGAGACATGAGGCTTGTAGTGCTAACAGTTCCAAGCGTATTTGTACCAACCTGTTAGAGCAAGACAACTTTCACCATTCCCCTGAAACAAAGCAGCTTATGGATTTTGGAGGTTTTAAGAACACCAAAGACTAATAACTGATATCAGAACCAAGCTGTGAAATAAGTTATTTCTTTGTGGTTCTTATAAATGAAGTAATCTTGCTCAAGATCACCAAGGTCTTCTGTAATTTAATGTGAACTGTATTTGAACTGAACATTTCTCTGGCCTGCTGCCAGTAAGACGAAGCATACAGGAGAGAATATGGGGAAGAAATAGCTCGGGGCTACTAATGGGGGTCCAGAGGAACCTGTCAATCTCATGAAGGGCCACAATAGGCATTTTATTTTAACTAGACTGAGCTGGGGAAGGAGAGCAGGTGCCTCATGAACATCAAAGTAGAGAGATGATCTTGTTAAAAATGGTTGAAGAGAGAAGGGTGATGACTAACAGTGCACACAATCCAACATTTGAATGAAACAAACTGTAAAACAAAACAAATTGCAAATGAAAACCAAGCGGGATTAAGGCCAATTCCATTTCCCCCTACCTGATTGTATTTGGCATTTGCCACGTGTTTGGTTTCCATTCTGCCGTACTGAGGAGGCTTGCAGGAGAACTCCACGAAGAGTAGCAGCTGTTCAAAGATGGCCGGGTACATGACCTGCAGGTTCTCTGGGCCCACACAGATGGCCTGCAGCAGGGAGGGAACGGAGGAACAAACACTGCTGACATCCACCACAGGAGTGCATATTGCATTATTTAGCAGACTGACACTTTGTTTCCTGGACTGAGCTGACACAAAATGGGAAGTAATACCTTTCGGTTGACAAGGAGGGTAAGGAATTGCTATATCAAGTAAAGGTGTTAATTAAAGGTACGAGCAAATGTTTTCCCCTGGTTATTTACATCAAGTATATTAGCCAAATGAAAATAAAGAATAAAGTAAATGATAAAAAATATATATTTTACCTACAATAAATATTTTTCTCTGTTTTATATCAGTAGAAAAATAAACTTTGGACCATTTGCTTAAACTAAGCAAGCAAGCTAAAGACATCACTTTGGCCTGGGCACATCTACTATTTTCTTACAGTTTGATGTTTGATGACGAAACAAAAAAAAAAAAAATCATCAGAATTATAAATTATGGAAATAATCATCAACCCTTAAAAAGTAATTTGTAGTGTTGTGAGTTATATGATAAACACCAGATTAAAGCATTAGGGCTGCTGCCACAGAAGAGGACGTTTTCTACCTTTCATTTATCTACTTGGCCCTTCTTTGTAAGAATTTATTTTTCTGACAGTGTACACTCAACTGGAAATTGGGAGAGAGAAAGAGGTGAGGATGACATATAACAAATGTCCCTTGCTGGATCAAAACTGGGGACATTTTGTTTTTATAGTTTGTGTCTTAGACCCATCGGCCTCTACCTATATTTTTTGTTGCAGCCAGTCTGCAGGATTGACTGATAATGATAATAATCAGTCTCAGGCAACATTCGACTTAGGGAAAATAAGATGACATTCACTGATGACAGAGGCTGATGTTTATCTGTACCACATTCATGAGCTACAGGCACTGGTATCCCTGCTATTAGTTGTAAGGCTTTGTAAGCACTGGGACATTCTTATCATGGAGTAGGTCATTACATAGCACTATAAAAAGGATTTTTTCAAAAAAAGAATCTTTCATGTGAAAGAAGGTCGTTTAAAAGGTTGTTTCATAAATTAGTACGGTTGAATTTGTGCTCTGTATGACTTTTAAACTGATTTGTTATAATGTAGATTACTTTGCGTCCTTGGCACAAAGGGGGGGGGGGGGG